>JAULKM010066447.1:0-12110 GCA_032355605.1 Rubia tinctorum | reverse complement strand
GTTGTATTTAGTAAGCATATTGGGCTTATAAATGTATTTTTGAGAGGTACGGCGACGACCTCCCAAATTTTGGCGCCACTGCCGGGGACGAGGCGTATATTTTTGTGTGTTTAGGTATATTAGGTGTGAGTATTTGCTACTTATTTTTATTTTCTTTTTCTTCTTGGCTGTTTTTGTTCGGAGTAGGTATTTCTTGAGTTCTTGGTGAATTTTTATCGAGAATCCTTGCAATATCCTTCCGACTTTTTGAAAAAACAAATTAAAAAAATATGGCAAATTGGGGCAGTGCAAGAAGAAGAGACATTTTCCTAAGGGTTCATGCATATAAAGTGGATAATAGCATAAACATATACATATATATATATATAATCAATTAAAGAGGGAATTTTGATTGGGTTTTTCTGAGTTATGTAAGGAAAGACAAATTAACTGGCAAATAAAGAAAATTATACTTATCATGCAATAAACTAACAAATGATGATAAAATCACAATTAATAATGGTTTGTGCACAAATGATTCTAACTTCCAACCTTCTTATAGATCCTAGAACAGTCACTCATTCAATCACATTAAATAACTATAGTGAATGTTGTTACTTTATAAACATGCCGTTCTTCTTAAAAGTAAATTACAAAAGCTATTGCGACTATTGGTAAACATCACCAATAATCACTTTAGACAAAAAAAAAACACCTAATGATATTTCATCAATGACATCAAACACAAAGAACCAATAGATTTGATAAAAATTATAAGCATTTTACCAAATGTCTACCCATTTAGCCAAACAGTGCATTTATTACGTTTAACCAAAATATTGACATTCAGGATTATACCTTTTAGTGATACCTTAGGATAAATATGATAAAAAACCACATTACCGTACTCATATAGAAAAATTAGCATCATTTACCCAGCAAGAAGTTCTAATTCCACGTTTTTGGATTTTCATGCCAAAAGTGAGAAGAGATTGCACACTTTCCTAACACCATTGCATTTAATCGCGAAAAACCTTCATATTCTCTAACAACCCATGGAATAATTGAAGTAACAACAACATTAATAGCACCATAAATGCTACGTAACCAATGCTCACAAAAGAGTGAAATAGGAGCTCTCACTACATGGGCTTGGAAGATTTAATTGATTGCTCCCAAGTGATAACTTAGCTACTAAAATCCTTACTAATAATCTAAACCAAACGATACCAAACATAATTCAAGATGACAATAGATTAAATAAAAGTGAAACTTAGGGTTTTTGAATGAGGGAAAGTTGGGGAGAATGGATTAGAAATAACAGAATAGAGTTTGGAATTTATAGTAAAAGAAAAATGACAAACTAGGAAACTTGCAACAAGGATTTTGCAACCTGCAACAAATGTCTCATGACTTGCGACAACTACATAAGGCAGCATCATCAAATATTTCCATTTCATGTCGAAGTCTTCAAAATCTCACTTCACTTCTCTTATATTCCATTCCTCAATTCTTCAAACCCCAAAATATTGTCTTCCAATCTTCATATCTTTGCCTCGTCACACGGAATTCCCTAGAAAATTAGTAAGAGCGCAAAAGTCGCTCTTGAGTATCTAAGATAATTTCATGGAAAAATACAAGATCTAAAGTTCAAAACTATACAAAGTAAGTCCCAAATGTCCTAAATCAACCACATAAAATGAACACATCAAACCTCCTCACATTTGAACCTTACTCGTCGTCGAGTAGAAAAAGATTTAAGAACATAATAAATTCAAATATTCATTTCCTAAGTCTAATATTCCCCCATTCAATACCTCATAAAACATACCTATTATTCACTAATGCCCAAAAACTGTATCCAACTCCCGAATTCATAATTCCAAATTCCAATGGCACAAAATGAAGTCAAAACTACATCAAAAGTTAAAGAATATACATCACTTCATACTGATATATCAGCCTAAAACGAAGTATACAAAGAATCAAGCTTTCATAACCCTACTTTGTTTTCCCACTAAGTCACCTAATCCCAAGAAGTCCTATGATGTTAGGTTACCCGATTCATCCATATATCCACCACAACCTTACGAATTCAACCACGACAAATGTGTAGATTCGTAAAAAAAATCTTTTTCTTTTCTTTTCTCCCTTTTTCTCATTTTACCTGGAAGACCTTACGTTTTTCATCCAAGCCATGGATCATATTTCTTGGTTCACATCTCACCCACATTCAGCCTCTCATTTTTACCTAGGCCACCCTTACGGCTTTTTGACCTATATGGGCAACTAATGTTGCCTAAAATTTTCTCTCAGGGTTTCAACGTAGGAGGATTGATTGTTAGGAGGTCGTTGTCTTACCTTCTGAAAGTAGTAATTTATAGCCCTAAATTCATCCTAAATACAACTAAGTAGATAGTGGTAAATCGGGGTCGTCCACGAGAAAGAGGGATCTTCCTAACAGTTTATGCATATAAGGTGGATATAATCCTAGATACAGATAGATATAGATATATAAAACCAAGTAAAGAGGGGAGGGGTGTTTGGTTTTTTCCCTTAATTTAGGAATTTAAAGACAGGACAACTAACAAAGTAAATTAACTATGCTAATCATGCAACAAACTAAGAAAATATGATAAAAACTACAAATGACAAAGTCTTGGGAGTAATTGGTTCCCTCTTCCGAAACTCTTACAGATCCTAGAGTCATTCACTCATTCTATCACATTCGTTACCTATGGGGAATGCTATCACTTGCATTTCGAAGATCAACATACATTTATTCTTAATAGTAATTCACAAAGACGTTCAACGACCATTTGCGAACTTCGTTAATGATAACTTTAGACAATCAACGGTATAAAAGTAATTCATCAATGCCATTATACACGAAGAACCATAGATTTGGTAACAACTACATGTATTCTATAAAATGCTTAGCCATTTAACCAAACAAATCATTCATTAGACTAAACCTAGAACAGTCAACATTCAAGATTCAACTGTTTAGTGCTAACCTTTGACTAATATATTAACAAACAACATTAATATACTCATCTAGAAAGATTAACATCATTTCCACAACAAGAAGTTCTATTTCCATGTTCTCAGATTTTCATGTCAAAGAGATAAGAAATTGTACACTTTCACAACACCCTAATACTTAATCATGAAAACACATCATATTCTAAAACAACAAATAGCAGAAATGAAGTAAAAATTCACAATGAAGAACACAATAAATGATAAATAACATATGCTTCAAGAAAGAGTGAATTAGAGATTCTTACTACATAGGTTTGGAAGTTTCAATCAATTGCCCACAAGTAGAAAACTAATCTAAACAATGAAAACACATAACTAGTCTACGAAAAGTAAAAGAAGAAGAAAACTTAGGCTTTTCAGCCCCAAGGTTATGGAGAGGAAGAAGAGAGGAAAAAGAGTGGATAAGGTTTGGTATTTGTAGTACAATGAAGTAAAAAAATATTTCTGGCCATTCGGTTGTCGTGACTCGCAATATAAACATTGCGATTCACGATAAGGACCAAAGGTAGCATCTTTATTTCTTTTCTTGTCTCAAGTCCTCCTCTTCACTTGACATCAATTCCTCAAGTCTTCAAATATAAAAAGAAGGTTTTAAAATATTCAAACATAGTCTTCAAAGTGTTCCAAAAATTGTCTTGTCACACAAAATCCCATAGTAAAGTAATAAAAGCGCAAAAGTCGATTTTAACCCTCCTTAGAGAATTTCAAGAAATAATGCCACATTTAACGCACAAAAGTGTATAAAGGTGAATCCAAAAATTCCCAAAATAACCTTAAAAAATGGACACATCAATCTCCCCACACTTGAACCTTACTTGTCCTCGAGTAAGTAAAGATTGATGAACACAAAGAGATTCACATATCCATCTCCTTATAAAAATATTCCCCCAATCAACGCCTCACAAAACTCTCAATATTATACGTCCCAAAATCAAAGATCAAATGAGAATTTTTCACACAGAACCCCAATTTCTAAATCTAACCAAACCTACCACCTATCAATTCATTAATACGATTAAAAACATTTCCATGTCCAGAATTCATAATCCCAAAGTCATATGGAACAAAATGACTTCTAAACCTTATGAAATGTTCAAGCACACAGTTCACTTCATACCAATGTATCAACCAAAATGATATACCCAAAAAATTAAGATTTGCTAACGCTACTTTGTTTTCCCACTAAGTCACCCAATCCCAACAAGTCCTTTAATGTTAGGCTACTCGATTCATCCATTTGTCAACGGCAACTTTATGACTTAAACGCCGGAAAATGAGTTGATTTGTAACAAAATTTTCTTTTTCTCTCTTTCTCTCATTTTGCCTAGGAGTCCCTTCAATTTTTCATCCTAGCCACACATCATATTTCTTTTGGCTCACATCTCGCGCCCCATTTAGCCTCTCATTTATACCTAGGTTTTCCTTTCGGGTTTTTGACCTATCCAGAACCCAATATTGCATAAACTGCCCTCTAGAGTTTTCAACATGGTGGGTTTTCTTTATATTTTTTTCCATTTTTTTAAAATTTCCAAGTTTTAATTTTAATTTTTTCATATTTTTCCAATCAAAAGTAGAAGAAAGCATTAAAGATCAATATTACAAGCATGCATGTCATTCAACCCCTAATTTACCTACACTTAAAGTATTACATTGTCATCCATGTAAACACAAAAGGCAAAAACGATAAAACTCAAGGTAAGGGGTAAAGTGACTCCTATTTTCTCTAGAGAGTTGCAGGTGGTACGGTGGAATCCCATGTGTCTGTTTGGAATCGGTTGTAAAATTGGTTTCGGAATCAGAGAGAGAGAGAGGTAGAGGTTCCACAAAAGAACTTACCCCTCTAGCTACACGTTGTTTCTTTAATGACATTCGATCTAGAACTAACATCATAGAGAACAACGTCAATCATACAAGTATATAGGGATTTCTAATACTATGTTAAGCATCAAGAGTTAATAACCATTGTATTCTCCAAGAACAACCAATCCATCATGTAATGACCGCCATAAAATTATCTCTTTAAAATATCTAACATGCAGCGAAAAATATTCAATCCTTATAGAATTTATTCACCATAGTCACAAATATGTAGTCGGCACACTATAATCAACAAAGGGTAACTATAAAAGATGCAAGAATGTTCATGTTTCTATACACGTAAGATGGTGTAGGTCTGGTGGTTAATGGGAGTAAATGGTGGAGAAAAAGAAATGATGGTGAATTATTCTGGCCTAGTGTCACGACCAGCGACGTAAATGTCGTGACTTGCGATGGCTTGGTCAAAGCAGTTTAGAAGTCAGCCTTCTGTCGTGACTCGCGATAAATTGGTCCTGAGAGTTGATTTTTCAGAAAAAAGTTTCTGATTCTCATCGCGATTGGGACATAAATGTCGCCTCTTGTGAGGCACCATCGCGGCTTGTGATAGAGTTATCGCGGATAGCGATAGGATGCAACTGGGAGTTTGCATTTTCCTCAAAAACTTATGAATTTGGTAGCAACTAGCGAGACCATTTCCGCCACTTGCGAAGAAATATGACAGGGGGTTAGAAAAATTTCCATGTTCATCGCGACTAGCGACATCTTTATCGCAAATTACGACTGACAAAATTTCCCAATACTTTAAGAATTTTTTTACCAACTTTCCAAGCATTCTTGTCATTCTCATGGCTCTGACTCCTTCATCTCTCAATCCAATGCACTTCGCCTAGCTACAAAATCATGGAAGAACACACCATGAAAAGAACAAGACAAAATAACGAAAATAAAGGCAAAAACCAAAATCAAAATCCCAGTTTATTTACGTCGTCGACACGAATTAGCTTCATATGTTTAAGGTTTTCAGTATGACCCCAATGTTATCCATATGATTAAGGTTAAAGCCCTTCACTATGAGAATCCAAAATTAGAGATTTGGGGGTATTAAATTTGAAAGAGGATTTGGTGGAGTAATTGGTGGAGTTGGTCTTATCTCCTCTATTATATCCTTCAAGAATTCCAAAAGTGACGGAGTTGGTTCAACAACTGACTCCTCATCCCCTTCGAAATCGAACTCAATTCTCAAGGTGACCTCACTTACCGAATGTTCGAGTTCAACTTGGGGTGGTGTATCTTTTGAATAACGAGCTTCCATTCGGATCACCACTTCCATCATATTGCTCACATGCCTCTCCAAAGCCTCAAGACTTGGGGAGATTGTAGTTTCCGATTCCTCATTAGTCGTGGCCAAGTTAGTCAATTTTTCTATTGCATTCATGATCTCCATATGTGTTAAACTTGCGCCATCTTCTTGGTTTTAGGGTATGGGATGGTGAAGGCCTACCATATTGTTCATATTGTTGGTTTTCTGGTGCATTCTCATACCACAAATCTAGATTACCACTCCACTATAAATTGTAAGAATCATGGTATGGATAACATTCTTTAGCTTCATGACCTTCAAAACCAACAAATCCAACCTCTTGATAGCACTCTTCATAATACCCTCATAGTGTCTCTCCCTCAACTGATAACAAGACTCGGTAGGATGGTAGAAATAAAAAATAATACAAAACTTTGTTTGTTGATCCTCTCTTCTCATCATGAGTTCCCTCAAGGTGAGATTTTTAATTTTTTTTATAAAAATAAAAATCGTACTGCAAGGATTCTCGATCAAAATTCACCAAGAACTCAAGCAATACTTACTCCAAACTAAAACAAATAAAAACAATTAGAAAATATTCAACCAAATATGGGCAAGCACTTAAAAATAAATTTCACTTCCCCGATTGCAGCGAAAAAAATTGGGAGGTCGTCTCCATACCTCTCAAATATATAATTTATAACCCAATTTCTTTTCTAAATACAACTAAGTAGATAGTGGCAAATAGGGGTCGTCCTTGAGAAAGAGGGATCCACCTAAGGGTTTATGCATATAAGGTGGATATAAGCCTATATATAAAAAAAACAAAGTACAGAGGGAGGGGGTTGTGGTTAGTTGATTTTTCCTAAGTTATGAATTTGAAGACAAGACAACTGAAAAAGTAAAATAACTATTCTAATCATCCAACAAATTAAGAAAAAGGGATAAAAACTACAAATGACAAAGCCTTGTGGGCAATTGATTCCCACTTCCAAACCTCTTATACATTCTAGAACCATTCACTCATTCTATCACATTTGTTACCTATGGGGAATGCTATCATTTCCATTATGATTATCAACATTCAATTATTCTGAATAGTAATTTACAAAGACGTTCAACGACCATTTGCAACCCTCATTGATGATCACTTTAGACAATCAACGCCATAAAGGTATTTCATTAATGGCATCATACACGAAGAACCATAGATTTGATAAAAACTACAAGCATTCTTCCAAATGCCTAGCATAACAAAACAAAGAAATTATTAGACTAAACCTAGAATAGTCAACATTCAATATTCAACTTGTTATTGCTACCTTAGGACAAGTATGATAACAAACCATATTAACATACTCATCTAGCTATATTAACTTAATTTACACAACATGAAATTATAATTCCATGTTCATGGAATTTCATGTCAAAGAGCTAATATATTTTACACTTTCCTAACACTCTAACACTTAATCATACAAACACTTCATATTCTTAAACAACCCATAGCATAAATGAAGAAAACATTCACACTAAGAACACAATAAATGCTAAATAACAAATGTTTCAAGAAACAGTGAATTAGAGGTTCTTACTACATGGGTTTGGAAGCTTCAATCAATTTCTCCCTAGTAGAAAACTAACCTAGCTAATGAAAACACATAACTAATCTACAAAAACTAGGAAGAGAGGAAGAAAACCTAGGGTTTCCAGCCCCAAGATTGCGGAGAGGAATAAGAGAGGATAAGGTTTGGTATATATAGTAAAATAAAGTAGAAAATATTTCTGGCCATTCGTTTGTCGCAACTTGTGACACATACATTGCGACTTGTGACGGAGACCAAAGGCAGCTTCTTCATTTCTTTTCTAGTTTCAAGTCCTCCTCTTCACATCACTTCAATTCCTCAAGTCTTCAAAGCTCAAAATTAAGTATTCAAATCTTCAAATATAGTCTTCAAAGTCATCAAAATCTTCAAACAATTTCTTTGTCACACAAAATCCACTAGAAAATTAATAGGGCCACAAAACCGACTCTTAACTTGACCCGCCCCCTCCCGACGTCGCTAATAAATAAACTTTTCAAGGGAGATCTACTAAACCAAGTGGGTACCTCCAAATATAGAGATTTGTATTGTTGCTCCGGATCCTACTACTACACTACTAAGGATGGTAGATAGTGGAAAATACCGAGGTCGTCTAAAAAGATGTTAGGAATATACTAATTAACTAAGCATAATCGTGATCGCATCGTCAATCCGACCATGTGTTGGTAAAACAAGCATTTGGGGGTTTTTATAACATAAACCACTATCATTCCATTGCTTATAGATATAACAATATAAACTAGCACTCGAGAAATATTTGCATAACATGACTAATGTCCTTTCGATCATCGATTTAATTACATATAACTTGTAGCCTATTCTAGTATTTATGACATGTGGTATGGTTGATGGTCAACACTTCCCCATACGTGTCACATTGGGTGCACACTTATTCTTCCACTGGCACCACCTCCATAATTAAGGGAGTGCAACGACGGCCGTGAATGCCATGAAGATATGAGTCTCCACGATGCTATTACGTCTCAAACACCATGCCAAGAATGCTTATCCCAAGGCCTAGAAAGGTAAATGGGGTGAAGCACCTTATCGATAGTTCTAGGGTTGAAAAGCTAACTCTAGTTTGCTACTAAATCTATCCCTACCTGCTACCCTTCGGACTAACTCGTCGGCTTATTAGTCCATCGTTGATCATAATGTTAACAACAACCTACGTGCACACACCTACGTGGATCCAGACCCATCGTTACCCTAAGCGCATCTAGGCTTCCCTTCCTGGGGGGTTTATCAATATTGCGGCAACATGAAATTAGACTTTGGTGTGCGCTAACTAAGTGTGACAATCATGCAATTCATAAACATTGTGAACAAGCCAACATAATATCACAAATCACATCGAAATTGGTTAATCGAGGAAATCTCACAAAATAAACATTAATACATGAATATAACTATAATCCCCAAGTTAATTTCCTACTCCCTAAGCATTGAACCCAAGTATTGCATTGGATCAACACTTTTAGGAAAAAGAAAAATATAAAGTGAAGAAAGAAAAATAAGCTAGAGAGAAGGAAGAGTATTTTCTCTCTCTGAACTACTCTTGAAGAAGAAAAGTTGGCAAAAACTTAAACCCCAGTAGACAAGGGTCCATATATAAAGTATTAGGGAATTAGGACTTGAAAAAGGCCCAAAAAATGGTAAAAAAACACTACCATCTGGAAACAGCATGAAGAGTAGCCTATGGTCTAGTTCGTGCCAGCCGAGATCTCCTGGTGCTGGCGCGGGCCATCGAACATGGCACGGTCTATGCCCTTGTGCGGGCCTAGGCCATCAATCATGGTAAAGACCTACCCCCTCGTGGTAGCACGGGTTGTTGGCCGGAATTCTGTTTTTCCTCTTCTGATCGGCATCTCATGTTTTTTTGTGTGTCCCGTCCGCTGGAACTTCATTTTTCTCAGTAAAGTGGCATAGTACATATATTTCTTCACACCACGTGGGTTGATCTTGGTATTAGTAACTTGAAACATCGCAGATAGTGTGAAACAAAACGATTTGTGCCCATACTTAGCCAAATTTCGGAGTGAAAATAAGATACGGGGCACATGAAGTAGGCACTGGGACAACCGTGCTAGTGGCCTCTGGCATGGCCCATGTTTCTTGGTACAGGTCCTTCCAAGCACCGACATGGACTTTAGGCCCCCTTCGTGCTAGTCGGCTGGCCTCGTGTTGGCCCTCGCTTGTCCGGTGGGGTGACATGTTTACTCCTCTATGAAATAAGCACCAATCCAATTTGAGATTTCTTTTAGTCATTTTATAGCACTCTCGAAGACGAATCCATTGGTACCACCCTCAAGGACTGATGCTTCTCAAATAGTTCCTTGAACTCTGTGGAATATTGGAAAATATTTCCTCCATTTCTTTTTTGGCCTTCATGAACTTCGAATCATCCTTTTCCAGACTCAATTTCATCTACTACCATGGTTTGGAGTCCATGATGGCCTTCAATCGATTTCCATCCTTGTGAATGACTTTCGATATCTTCTACCATCCTAACGAATGACCTTCAAGTATCTACTACCACCCTCTCAGATGGCCTTCTACAAAAATATTTTAAAAATTCCTCACGGGCAACCTACAAATGAGATCAAAAAGGAAGATATTGGTCCTCATGAATACAAAGTGTCCATTAGATTCAATTAAGTCTGTAAATCTCATGATTTGACAAGAAAACCCGTAATAATCGTCTAGACCCTTTGTCGTGTAAACCTAACTAAAAATAGCAATCAACCAAACAAATAGATGATAATAAATGTGTCAAATGTATCAGCTAATTCATGCATAAAGGTTCACATCAATCCTCCCACACTTAAACCTTTACTCGTCCTCGAGTAAACATGCATAGAGAAGTTAGCCAATGCATTCATCTTATTTCCAAGCTACCATAGTTCCCCAAAAAAGTAATAATTCCACAACTCTCACTCCCCAAAGATACTAAAGTAACCTAACCATCCAAAATATTGTGAAGAAAAAGTTAATTGGTACAAATGATAAGTGTTCATCTAGCTTACTCCACCAGATAGTCCTCCAAAAGCAATCCTAAACTTTTTTCCAAAAAAACCACCAAGGATAATTCAAAAGATCCTCAACTTGGTTGTAACTAAGGATGATTAAAGATTCTCAACTAAGCTACAACAAAGTATAATGGCGAAGGAACCTCAACTTAGTTTCCGTTTGATGAGACGCCAAAATGCATGTATTTTTCTAAGCCATTAGCATCTCTTTTATTATCTTTTTATTGGAACATTGCTAGATTTAGGTATGTTTACATCATAAGGGGTTTAGATAACCATTTTTGGTTTTCGTATATAAATCCTTCATTTTGTAACCTGGTTTGAGTCTAATGGATTTTTGGTCCTTACGAGCATCTAGAATTTTTTTAAAGCTTAATTTGTAGATTTCTCGTAAGCACTTTGGAATATTTTATTAAAGGCCATTCTCAAGGATGGTAGAAGATTGAAGGCCACGAGTCGAAGCATGGTAGAAGATAAAAAGGTTTGAGAAGGAAGACAAAGAAGCGGATGAATTGTGATCCGGAAGTTTTAACCGAGTTCTGGGAACAATCAAAGAAGAACCAACCTCTGAAGGTGGTACCATTGAATTTTTCTTCTCGAGCACTATAAAATTGACTACAGGAACTCTCAAAATGGATCAACGGCAGGCCGACAAGCCAGGTGAAGAAGACCGGGCGCACGGCCCGGGTGCTCAACCACGCGCCCGTGTGCCCCAAATGCTGGGGAAAACTAGCCCCAGAACGAAAACTACGTACCCAGCTCCTGCATTTGACGCGCAAACCCACTCTCGCGATGCCGTCCGCGTGAATCCCAGCGCCCTTCACGCCCTCCTGTGTGCGTCCCAGCCCTGGGCGCTCGCCCGGTTGCTGTTTGCCTGCACCTGCCCCATGCACCCTTGATCTATTTGGACTAGTCTTCTCACCACAACTTGTACTATAAATACCCTTTATCTTATCTTCTGTCCAACCTTTCTCTTGGCCGAAAATCATTCTCCAAAAACCCTAGTTCTTCATTTATTTTCATCTTTTTTCTCTTTGTTTATGTATGAATTTATCTATGAAAGGTAGTAGAATTTTTGTTAGCTAAACTTATCACTTGGGAGAAATTGTTTGAAGCTTCCAAACCCATGTAGTAAGAGTCTATTTTTACTCTTTAATGAGCATTGGTTGTGAAGTATTTTTTGTGCCATTAATGTTGTTGTTTACTTCATTTATGCTATGGGTTGCTTGAGAATATGAAATGTTTGTATGATTAAGTTCTAGAAGTGCTAGGAAAGTGTACAATTTCTTCTCACCTTTGGCATGAAAATCCAAGAACATGGAATTAGAACTTCTT
>JAULKM010066436.1:0-12110 GCA_032355605.1 Rubia tinctorum | reverse complement strand
TTTATTGTGATTTTTGGGCTCGTGGAGATGTTAGGGTTTGTTTTGCTTGGCTGTGTTAGGGTTGTTTATGGTGTTAAGCAGTGGCTGGTTGTGAAGTCCTATAATGGATGGGGTTTTGTTTTGTTTCATGTAATGTCAGAACAGGGGACGTTTTTCATAATTTTTGTTGTGTTTTGAATGGTTGTAATGTTATGTGGTTGCTGTGGATTTATTTTGGTGCTTTTTTTTGGATGTAGTTGCTGTAATTTATTGTCTTCCTTGTGGCTCTTGTATGTTGTAGAGGCATTCGGATATTAATTTCTCAAATGTCCATTGTGCTGAAATAACCTTCATTTTATTAACTATGTACTGAAATAACCATGTCTTTTATATTGTAAGTACATATATAACTCTAACTTTATTGACTATGTGCTGAAATAACCCTGTATAACTCTGAGGGGTATTTCGGGTACAAAATTTTCAAAATTTTGCTATAGGTTATTTTAGTCATTTCCTTTTTTCTCTTCGCCAAAATTTACACGGTCAACGCCAGAAACATAGATTTTGGGCATATCGGCACAATTTTTCCAAAGGTTAGGGTTAGATTGGCACATACAATAATAAGTTAGGGTTATCTTGGCACTTCCTGAGATTGCAGGGTTATATTGGCACATTCAGTATAAAGTCAAGGTTATAAATGTAAATAACCCAAAATTTTATTATCTCATTCTTCATACTCCCTCCGTCCCAATAAAAATGGTATAAATTAACTTTATTTATGTATGAAAAATTCTGAAAATTGATAATTTGAAAATATATTTTATAACGAATTCAACAATATAATATATGATAATAATCTTATATATTTAATTACAGAATAAAATGGTAGAAATTTGGTAAGTTTGATTCCAAACAGTCAACTATATCATTTTTGTTGGGACATCGTTAGTATTATATGTTAATACCATTGAATGACCTGTAAAGGCGCTATTAGAAGGTGTTTTTGTACTTAATTAGGTATGAATTCTGGGGGAAAAATCACGAGCAACTAGTCGGTTCTTGTGAAGATCATTGCTACCATCATGAGCAACTAGTCGGTTCTTGTGAAGATCATTGCTACCATCATGATGATACTTGAGAAGAAAGATCCATTTCAAACCAAAAATATTGATACCAGAATGGCGAGGAGTAAGGTTTCAAGTATACTGGTGGGCGAAGGGCTCACGTCTCCTCACCCATACTCGCAATCATAGTTTGGTACCCTAATTTTAAATATGTTCAGAAAAGGTACTCATTTTTTCATTTATGTCCCAAACAACAACGAGATTGTCAAATAAATGAAAATTAGCAAAAACAAATTTGGTGAGATGCTATTTTTTTGCATAGGATGACATTTTTTTCAATGGGACAAATGGGATGCTATATACAGTAACCCAATTTGTGTAATGTAACGCCCTGTTAATATTGTCAAGTTCAAGAATAAACACAATGATTAGTTGATTCAATTATTGATTCAATTATAGTCGGTTTTCTTGTCATTAGGACAATTGACAAAACCACCTTATTGTCTACATGTCACCTGATTATTAGGTGTGCTCGTAAAAGAACATGAATGAGAACTGAAAACCATAACACTCGTCTAAAGCTGAGCGTTTACTTGAAGTGGCAAAGCATTAGCAACTGGTAATGTTTTGTGAGATAACTTGTGTAGCACCGATCTTTGGATTCTTGTTTTGGCCTCTAGTTCTCTCTCCATACCTAATTTAGTTGTCCGATCATCAGACATGGATGTACTTTGGAACACTCAAAGTAATCAATACGGGTAGCTGGTATGGGCCGGCTAAAGCACGCTCCTGCCTCGAGCGCTCCGTCCCAACCGAATCTGCACAGTCATGTTTTCGAGGTCATGTTTTACCAGCGATAATTTTAGTTATGTATATTATGACAAATTAAAATATGATACATAGAAATACATCATATAGGGAATTCAACAATATCTCCTGTAATAGTATTAATGTCTATGCTAATTGAAATATATGCCAAACGTAATTAAAAATGTGCAGATTGAATTGGAACAGAAAAAGTACTTTATTTTCATGTTTTCAAACTATTGCAAAATTTCTGAATTATTATTTACGTAAGTGAGTATTTGGACAGGAGGAATTCGCTCTACATAGTATGAATTGATTTATGAAATGGATTTTTATGATTCTAATGCAGTATCGTAGTCAAGGTTAGCCTAACCGTTATGTATTTTCAGTGTTTGGTAAGTAATCCTCCATCCCTTGTCTTGAATTTTTATGGGGTCAGACTTCCACCTCACTCTGAACCTGGTTTGTACGAGGGACTAACGAGATATACATAAGTTTACAGAATCTTCATTTGAACCTAAAGTGTGGGAACAACTTGTCTTTTGTGATCAAGAATTTGGTCTTCTCTGCATTTTAAATCTCCTGGAAGGTGAGTTCCAGGTTCAGTTTGATGGCTCTCTTTACAAAAAAAAGTTTGCAGGTTGATTACCCTCTCTCTATACATGATCATAAGATTTTACAAAACTTGTTGCTGCACATTTCATTTAGTATCATAGTCAATGTTAGCTAGCTTAACCGTTTTATATTTCATTGTTTGGTAAGTAAATTTTTTCCGTCCATTTTTCATGTGATGAATAATATACATATGTGAAAGACGTGTCATAATCTTACATTAGATGTAAACTACCATGAGTCACCAATCTATAATACGAATTGAAAAGAACGTATTAAATTTTTTACATTGATTGTGAACTAAACAATAACTCAATATATAAGTTTATAGATCATTTCTACATCATATATATATCAAGTGATTTTATAATAAAAAGTCATGCAGTTCACTTAAAAGTACAAAACATAGGGCACGGGACGGGACTTACATCTGTACATAATCTTACATTACATGAAAATTAATTTCTATTGTAATGTCACATTCTGAGACTTACCATACATTAGATTTTTATACATTACGTACATGGTCTGTAAAGTGAAGCCAACCCAAATAATACCTCCCGTTTTTCACCAACTTGAATGGAAGGGCTTTATGCTAAGATAAAGTGACAATATTTCAAGTTTACTTTATAAGTGAAATCATAAATTTTATTTTCTATTTTGTAATATGTTTTAAAAACATTCTTAAGTCTTTGAGAAATATTTTTTTAATTAATTCATTTATTACATTAATGTGTTTTAATTAAGTTAGTGTATTGGTTATCGATAAGGTAGAGAATTACGGTTTTAAACTTTTTTCGTTTTATTGATATTTTTAAATTTTCTTTTCTTCCAATATTTTTTTTATTTTCCCAACCAGACTCCTCCAGTATGTTTCGATCACAACCAATATGATTATATCCGCGATCTCTTCTATCATCCGTATTATTAGACTGATAACTCAAACCGATGGTGGTTGTATGTATGTATGTATGTATGTATTATTATTATTATATATATGTCACAATAATTCATGTAAAAATATCTATAATAATCAGTAAACCTGAGATATCAACTACACCTTATTTACTTTACACCCGTTCTCAAGTGAAGCATGTTTACTGACAACACAAAGTTTAATTTGGATCTCAAGTTGGGGTCGCGGTTAACCTTTTATAAAAAATGAATGCCAGTTTAAGGTAAGAAAAATCATGAAAAACGATGAACTTATTAGAAGTTGTCGTCTCACAAACAAAACGATAATCAATGTACTTTGCTCTCTTATGCAACGCCAGCTTTGAGCAAGAAAAAGAACACTATTATCATCATTGAACAATTATAACGATCATTTGTCAGACATATTGTTGATAGTGTGAAGTTGTGTACGCGGTTGAACCAACCTTAGGACACATTGTTGAATCTGTCAACTACTATGGGTGGCTTCCATTGCCGCTCTTTTATGAAGTCATTTGCACGACTTGTCTTAGTTCTGGACCAAAAGTGTAAGTACGTCAATGTACCCGAATAAATATCAATGAACGGGACTTAACTTGACTACCTCCAGCCTGTTAAAAGTTTAGAATGTGATTTTGCAATTATATTAGTCTTTTAAAGTTTTATAAATAATATGTTATTCAGTCATTTATAATATTTTCAAAATGTATATAATGATAAAATCAACAAAAGTTCATGGTCACTTTTATTGTATAATAATATTTTAAAAATCATATTAGTTGATTTTGTTCAAATATATATATATATATGTGTGTAACATTTAGAAATAAATAATCCTAGGTGACTGTAAGTTTACAATAATCACAAGGTTTTCTCCCGTTTGAACTTCAAAATTAAAAAAATTCATACAATTTAAATATGGGAAACGACTTTTGTAACCCTTGAACCATCAACATCGTTCACTTTTGGCCCTCCAATTTTTTCCTGACAATTTTGGCCCTTGAACTAACCAAAATGTCAACTTATCATACTTCCGTCGCTCCAGACCATTAAATCCCACAATGACACAACATGTGCAGATTGCATGATTTTTTTTAGGGCAAAAAAGTTGTTTTCGTTTTAAACCTATGTCTTTTCACTTATTCTTTCCCAATCTATTCGGCTTCTTCCTCCAGAAGCCCTCATCCTGCGCCACTGCCTTTGTGTAATTCGCAACTGCTTTCTTTCCCAATCTGTTCGCCTTCCCTCTCATAACCATCACCGGATTGAACGAAGACATGTCAGCGCCGTTTCTCCTGCTCCTGTGCAAGCTGGGGCTAGATCTCAGATTCGAACCGGGCTAAGTCGGCGCCACCGCTCTGTTCCCCTTACAGGAAGACGCCGCCGACGCGACTATCGAGCGGCGCGGGTAGGGGGAAAACCAGACGAAGGGTGTCGGAGAGACGGATAGCCCTCTGGGTCGTCTACTCAACGCCACCGCTCTGTTCCCCTTCCAGGAAGACGCCAACGACGCAACTATCGAGCGATCGGGGGGAACCAGACGGATGGCGTCGGAGAGACGGATCTGTAGCGATTGTTGGAGTGGAAGACATGGATGCCCGCGGAAGTGGAGGGAACAGGCGAGCTTGAGGTAGCTGAAGAGCGGGCGAGCTTGGGGTGGCAGAAGGGATTAAAAGGAAATGAAAATGAAAAGAAAACATAAAAAGGATAAATTAAAAAGAAAAATAAAAAAGAAAATGTCAATTTTGCCCCTTAAAACTAACGTTTTGACCTAGTTTAATTGTTTTGTCTGACGGAAGGGTCACAATTCTCCAGTTTTGTAAGTTTAGGGGACAAAAGTGATGGGAAAAAATAGGAGGGTCAAAGGTGGACGATGGCGATAGTTCGAGGGCAACAATAGTCGTTTGCTCATTTAAAAATTTTAGACCATTGGATATAAATATGATATTTTAAAAAAAAATCAATCATTCAAAGATGTTGGGAAAAATGCTGAGCGGCGATTATAATGAGTGGAATTGGCATCCAACCTAACTAGCCTCTAGCAATAACTATCATATTGCAAGAATATCTAAATTACATGTCAACTAGACTGATTGTCTGTACAATTACAGATAAGAGATCCAATAAAAACCGTAACATCGCCATCGGGGATATTAACTTGCTTTCTACAAAAATCATGACCACTTGGCAAAAAGGAACGTATCAAGTATCAATATCACTGTGCCAAACAGGGATCTTATACAACTATAACACCACTTGATCCAAACACGATCTATGTTGTCCAAACTGTAAACATCTTGAAAAACATATTTCTGACGAACCCAAATTCATGGAAACAAAAAAATAAAATCACAAACGAAATTGTGAACACACGATCTGTAGAAGCAAATCGAGAACAAAAATCAACATGAACAACTAAATCGAGTCATCATGAACATAGCGATTTAATCGATCGGGTCGAAGAACAAAATCAATCCGTGAAAATAAATCTCACACTAATTCAACAACAAATATGGATTAAATATACAGTTATTCCCCATCTCATTTAATGGAAAGATGAGAGGAAAAACTCAAAGAAGAAGGGCTGCGACCTGGAGAGGATTTTCTTGTGGTGGATATAAATCTGATCTGAAGCCCTACATATTTATTCAAAATGGAGTTTGGATGTTACTAAATTCGATTGAAATCAAAACCCATGAATATCCGTGTCCATGTCCCATACGCATCAAAGGCCCAACAAGGGATTCTACAACTTGCACAGCCCAACATGCATGCTCAACTTTTGATATCCGTGAAAATCTTTTGATAAGGTCAAACTACCGTTTCTAAATTTGCATGCTCAACTGGAAGGGACAACATTGTACTTTTCTCCATTTCACTAATAACTTTTTATTTATATTTTGACTCAATTATTTTTGTAAATTAATGTAAAATATAATTTAATGTAAAGTATTTTTTTCCTTTTTTCGAGGCGGGTTGCGGCGGTGAACAACGACCTTCCCGTTAGGACCGCTAGGGGAGTGGCTCCGAGTGTGAATATGGTTAAATCTGCAGGGGGTCATGCAAATACATAGGCCCATTCCCTTCTCTTTTGGATGAATGGGGTGGTTTAGAAGGCGCTTTCCTATCTACGGTCCCTCGGAGCGAGGGGTTAGACAGGTAGTATAGGCCCTCTAACTTCCAGCTACGTGTTGTGCGGATCCCATGAAGCAAATGAAGGGAAGCTCGAATTCAATTTTTAGCAATGACGGAAGTCATTTGGTATTCAACTTTAGTAAGAGCAATATTAATCACGAATACAGCAACAAAAGTTGGGTGACGGTGACGTATATCTATAGCGGTCTACAGTAGTAAATAGTGGCAGGCAGCGGCAAGAAGGATGTCGACTCCAGTCTTCAGGATATTTGACTTTGATACCAAGAGAAAATATAACTAGGTTAATCAATTTTACAACCAAAGTCTAAAATGAATATGATTCTAAAGTTTATAAGGAAATTATAATCATCTATAATCTAACAAGCAAGAAAATCTAATTCTATCAAGAAACTACTATCTATAACTTTTACTATAAGGGAAAGGAATTCTATTTCCTTATCACCCTCCCTCAAGTTGGACATGATGAACAAGAATGCCAACTTGCGAAAAAAATTATGAAATTGTTATTCGCTAAATTTTTGATTTTTTTATAGAACGGGATTTAACTTCAGTAGCAGCAACAACAGTAACAGTAGCAACAACAGAGAAATATTCAAATTCTTTAGCAGTATTAGCAACGGTAGAGCAATATTCAACTTCAATAAGAGTGATAATTGTAAAAGACCATTAACATGATTGACCTGTGAGCAACAACGACGGGGATCCTTGCGGCGACGACAACTAAGAGCAGCGATGGCGGTAGGAAAACACAACCAGAGTAATAATAATATTGGGGTAGATGAAAAAACATAGAAGAATCAACGAATTAGCTAATGACCACGGCATATGGCAGGCTTTTGTCCTGATGCTAGGCAACAGAATCGGCTAAAGATCGTTGATCTTGAAATAAACTAAGAGGAGGTCCCAGATAGAACTAATTCTTATACAATGAGAAAATATAATTGGGTTAATCAATGGTACATTAATATCTCATCAATGCCCCAATCATCAATGATGTGATTATAAAGTATATTAGAAAATTACCATATATATTCTGACATACACGGAAATTTAATTCTATCAATCTATTAACATCTATAACTTTTACTATAAAGGAAAGGATTTCTATTTCCTTATCATGTATTTATCATAGAAGATCCCTATTTATAAGGAAAGTACAGGATACCAAAGGTCAACACAAAAAGGTAACTAAACTAATCACATATGGAAAAGATTTTAATCTAAGTAATTTATCTAAATCTGATGGGAAAAGAACATTACATAATCTAATTATAATATTTAAAAATATAAAATTAAAACTGATGTTTTAAAATATATAAATAATCTCCAATTTATATCATTGAATTAAAAAAGAACTTAAATATATAGTTTAAAAGATATACAAACAATTTCAGTTTAAATCTCAACCCATATAGGTTGACATATGAACCTATAAGGGTTTAATTGAATTGGTTGAGTGATTTTTGAAATGCAAATTGAGTGATTTTCGACCTGCGAATTTCAATACAATTCGTTTATGATTCAACCCCTTTAAAACTTGTCATGAAATGAATCGATATAAGTTATACTCATATTCTTTAATTATTAATATTATCCGATCTGTATTCAATGTATTCAACCTAGTGATTTTTTTGGGGATAATTAAGCCTAGAATGAGGGTTGGGCAAAAACAATTAAGAGCCACGTAGCATAATCAAACCTCTTTCATCAAGCAATCACGTTAACCCATTATTACTAGGAAAACATAAGCCCATTATATTAAGAAAAACAGCTTAATTGTGGTCATTTTAATCACGAGAACACTTATGCTATTGCTATTCTCGAAACAATTGGAGGATTTTCCATATAAGGGAAACAAGTGCTAGAAAGGAAAAACAGGCCATTTATTTGCATAGATTAAGATCCAAGCTTAACTAAAATGTAGCACATTCAAACACCTTTCATCCACGTACAAATAAAAATAAACCAAACCTGTTGGATGGATCAAACAAATAGCTAGCCAAACCTCGTGCCATGTGGTATTGACAAGACCATTGTTTGGCTACAGGCCAAACAGGCCCGTTTTGACTTATGGCCTTTTGATAGAATATGATCAAATTTGCAGATTTATTGGATGAATTGTTCTTATAATGTTTAGAAATGAATTACCTACTTTAGTTCTTAACTATTGTCTTTTGAAGAACAAAAGATGCACCTGGATTTTGAAACTTACATTAGAGTCTGATTCGAGATGAATTGGTGTTCAGGGATGGAATTTTGGATTTGTCTCCTCGATTACTATAAAAACGACGACTAGAATTCATTCTCGTTTCACCCGTAGCGGTGGAATGAAGATGAAGCCAGTATAACTGACTTTCAACATCTTTATTTCTATCTCTTGGACTATAAATACTCTTCTTATCCTTTTTGTATGACTGGTTCATTTTCTTACACATTTGTTGCTACATTTGTGTTTTTGATCATGGATTTTTTTATGGTAGACTAATATACTATTGGGAACAATAATTGATTAGCGTTTCTAACTTAATATCGTGAGACACTGATTATTCAAATTTTGGCACTAATTATCAAATGTGTTCTTTACATTAATGTCTATTTGATGCATGAACTGACAAGTGTACAACCAATTCTTGTTTGAGTGTTAATTACTTGTTAGAATTTAAGGGCAAAATCCGAAGATTTTCTCCTCTTTCTTGATCGTAGCCAACTAGGAGCGTTCATTATATGCCGATTATCGTATTGTGCTAATTACATGTTTCTCGCTTGAAGGACATGGGTAGATATGTTTCTTCTCTCCTAGTTAAATCTATGATGCCCGTCTAGTTTATCCATGGGTAAGGGTTATTGAAAATGTTGATGGCTAACTATAACTATGTTTAAGGGAAGGGAGAGGTATCTCCAAGTTAAATGAGAGGTAACTCTCTACAATGTGTGGTTAAGTGTCATAGAGGTAGAATATGTTGAGAAAATTAATCCCTTGCACAACTCAAGATAATAAAAAGAAAGCATGAAAAAAATAGAATTTAACGTGGTTCACTAAACATGTACGGTACCTCCACGTACACACTCAAATTTTAATACCAGAACGGGTTAAACAAAATGCAGACTCGAAACGGGTGATTTTTAATAGCAGAACAAATGTCTACAAAACTCACTCTTTTACTCTACCTCTCCTCTATTTATAAGAGTTCAAGTACAACTCTAGAGTCCTCCAATTCATATATCTAACTTTTGTAATTCTTAACTTATGAATCAAAAACTCTTTGACTCTCATTAATTAAATTTTTGGGATTTGAAGAGATACCCAACAATGTCCATCTCGATTCAAAAATCCTAAGTAAATACCGAGCAAGAGCCAACTGCAGACATGCTAATATTACACATGCACAACAATTGTGCCAAGCGTACCAAATGCACGGTGGTCGTGTCAAGTGTACCAAATAACTACAGATTCACGGGAAAAGTGCCTGACATGCATATCAAAACTACCGAGATATCACCAATCAGAATAAATCCAACCAGGAAAGAATTTATCAAACAGAGAAGACATATTTCCACAAGTCCAACCAGAAAAAGCCTTGTAAAGAAGATAACCAGATTTTAACAAGTTCAATCAGGAAAGAACTTGTCAAATACTGCAACTCGTGAATCCCAATAGAGGCGAAGGAAACAGACACCTTCTCTAGACTCGCTAACGGTTCACCTAAGCTCAGTTTTTCTTCTTCTTTCTATTATCTTCATCTTGAAACGAAAGTTGATCAACCAAAACTCCACTACTCCACAACCCCCCCCCCTCTCTGCAGCTATATTTTCCCCCCTTTGCAGCCATTTTTTTTAATTTTCCAAAAGAGATGCATAAGTGGCCAGTGCAAGGTAATTATTACACAACAGCTATTTATAAGAACTTCTACACTTTGGGGCTATTTTTTCAAGAGGTATATTTAACTGCTGCTTTACGTAGCATTTATTTTTTGCCCCTGTAGCAACTATTTTTTATATTCCAAAAGAGATTCCAAAGTGGGCGGTGCAATGTAAATATAACTTAGCAACTATTATAGCAACAGTTTCTACACATGACGTGGGAGCTATTTTTAAAAATAGCTGCTACATATTACAATTGTTTTTAAAAATAGGGGTTACGTATTGCAACTATTTTTTAGCAACTATTTTTTTTAAAGGTGCTATACAAAATTTTTAATTCTATATAAATAAATAAAAATTATTACTCCACTTTTGTGTTTCTCCATAAATAATTAAAATAAATAAAATTTCTTCATTAATAGAAAACTTAACAGAATTAATTGTAATTACATGAGCAAAATATATTTGTACAATATAACCAATTTCTAACAAATACATAAGAACAATAGTTGTTCTATGACCACCTAGTTTCAGGTTCTCCTTGTTGTGGAAATAATCAAAATGTGGCTTATACTTCTGCCCGTGCTCATAATGTAGCATTTGCATAACTTCTTCATTTCCTTGATGATAAATTCGGCAGAACAATTAAAGTTATAGCTTTTTAACAATTAAAGTTATGCCCGAGATTACTACAACGTAAAAATTGACAGATTTTCTAACACTGTAGCAATTATTTTTTATTTTACAAAAGAGCTGTTACAATGTTCATAAGGTCGTGACCTACCTAAATTCTTTTATTATTTGAATACATGCATGTGAGTAAATCAGATTTGAGATTTTCTTAACACTATAGCAGCTGTTTATTCTTTTAAAAAAGAGCTGCTACGTACAATTTCCCAAATATTGCGACCTGTTACTATCTAAATCCAAAAAAAAATTATAACAAAATCATCTAACATACAAACATGGGTGACTATATATATACACACACATAAAACAAAATCATCTAGCATATAAACATTACACAACAATCACTGATACATTTATTATATTTTAGCAGTTGTTTAGGGATTTTTTAAATGATGTACATTTATTATTTTTTGGACCCAAGAGCAAAGCTGGAAAAACAATTTCTGGCAGTGAATCACAAAATTGAAGACACCAAAATGCAATGAATTAAGAGACGATTGCATATTCAAAGTTTGGGTTACAATGAGTGAACAAAAGCACCTCTAACATATTTATAGAAAATTACGCTATGGCCTAACATTTTATTACGACATTATCCTTCTCTCCAAAATACAAAATTTTGTTATTCTTGCATAAGTATAGAAATAGAAAATAAATATTTTTTTGGGTGAAATATTGGAAAGCGATAGTACATGTTATAAAGTAACTTGGAGTTGATTACTTAGAAAAAAGGGAAATCGAAAAGGATTACATACATGTTCTTGTGCCGCATTGTTAATAAATATTCCCTTATGGACTTGAAAAATACAACAAGGGTGTATAGGTGACGCAGTCAGAAAATCAAAGAAATTCGCAAGCACGAATCTTGAAGAACAATTATGGTCTGCAAGCACAAACCCTAGGTTTTGGTTCTGGAATCCACCACAGAGAAAATAATCTCCAAAATAATATTATGATTGAATGAATAAAATATCAGAACATGAGTTCTTTAAATACTAGAAGTAAAAA
>JAULKM010066415.1:0-12111 GCA_032355605.1 Rubia tinctorum | reverse complement strand
TTTTTAGCATGAACTGTAATGCATGATCAATTAATAAAATTATTCTTTTGATGCATGCTTGTGTTAATTTTATTTTCAAAAATTTAATTGTGATATTTCCCATATAAACTCCAACATCTTCATCCACATTTCTCTCCATCTCCCATTCACTCTGCGTGAGTGTGCGGATTTGATGGAAATTTGTGACTTGCGACATTAATTTGGTGCGCTCTTACGAGGACTATTAGATTTACCTCTTTCTGCGCTATCCTACTCGATGGTTTAGCGCGTGCAAATACGTTCTTGGACTTTTGTTTTTTCTTCTTTGTGTCAACAGTTTTTATTTTTAAATATTGATGAGGATGGTGGGTTTTTTCTTTTCGTCCAGATTTCTCGTTCAAATTACGCACACTTCTTTTCAACATTATTATTCTTTTACGTTGAAATTTTGAAATTACGGTCATGTACTTATGTACCGTAGTAGCTTTTTTTATTCAATTGAAATTGAATATATTTATTTTTATAAGAAATATTTTAAACTTTTTTTATTAAAAATTAATGTTAAAATTTATACAGTATTATGTATAATTAATTTTATTGGATAACAAAATGCATTTTTATAGAAAATAATGGTCGATGAGTGCCACTATTAAACAATTGATGTAATGATGCACTTTAATTATATATTTAAAGTTTAACAAAAAAGTAATAGAGTAGTGGACAAAATTGCATTCAAACATAAATAAATACTTGTACTTTTATTACTCTAACTATGTCTTACGTTACTAATAATTAATGAAGTTGCTACTAGATTGTAAAGATTAATAAATGTAAATATTAAATTATTGTGAAAATCTGGTTAGGTTCTTGCAATATATTTAAAATTCTTTTGTTATATGTAACTTATAATATTCATAATTTAAATTACTGTTCAAAAATGTACTCCAATCTAAGAGAACGATACCCAACTTTGTGAGAGTAAAACAAAGTAGCTGGTTCAATTCTAAAATTTTCAACCTTACTTAGAAATTCTGGAAATGTTTTCCATATTTTCGATACGTGTATTGCGAAATGTTTGGTCAGTTGAGAATTCTAGGTGGGTTTCCATTTTTAGAAAGGGAGGGAAAAGGATGTCAATTTCAAGAATTGCATTTGATTCCCCTACCTGATGTTTCTTATGTTCTTCAAGTGGGAATCTTGATGATACTCTGATACATCTGAACTCATAGGCCATGTTCTCACCATCAATAATAATCACAGGCCATGTTCTCACCAGCAGGGGACCACCGACATATTGTACGCTATTGCTGATACATATTGTGCACTACTCTCATTGAAATGCTGCTGATTTGGGGCATATGGATGAGCTTTCTGTGGAATTAATCCTTTGTCTTCGTGTTAATCTCATGAGGTAGAAAAATATTTACTCTGCCTTTTATTTTGCTGAATTTTTAGCTTTTTTTTTGTCCGGTGATTCTTGGAAATGGAAAGAAGAGTGTTTTGATATTGAAGAAGCATTTTGCTGATTTGGTTGAAGGGAAGAGGTTTTCTGTTCTTATTATTGATGGTCAAGTGAAGTTTTGATTTTTTTTAATACCATTTGGTAAAGTTTAAAGCTTTTGAAATACTTGATGTAGTTTAGCTTCCCAGGCGACTATGTGGATTGGTTTGACTTTATTAGGAGTAGCATATGGATTATGAGGTCTAGAATTTGGAATCATATGATAAAGTCTTATCAGTGTTTTTAATAGCTTTTTATCTACTGTTCGGAGATCATTGTTATGCGTAATTTTTTTGGAAGATTATGTTTACTTGGATAATTATATGTTGTTGAAATAGTCATGCCCAATGGTGTTCATACAAAGTATACATGAGAAGAAAGATTTAAGCCAGCTTTGTAGTGATGAGAAAGCTCATTACTTTAGGTAACTCATATGATGGAAAATTTCAAAATATTATTTGAAATGGCTATAAAGGTTGTAAAAGTAATATGGAGGAAGGAGAGTATACTACATGTCATTCATACGTTGAATGCAATTTGCATCTCCTAGCTTTTCAGTTAGAGACATTAGTGCTCTTTATTTTTGTCTTCTTCTTTCTGGAGAAAGAAAAGGAAAGCCATGAAACCATTGTGGGGATTAGGGAAATAAAAATGGCTGATTGAAATTTGAAGGTGGTTGCAAAGGGTGAGATTTCAAGAATCCATTCCTGGTATCACACTTTTAGTATTATTGCAGTTTTCAGGTTAGTGGAAAACATGATATAACCCCACTGTGTGTGTTGATGGATAATAAGACAGTGATGAGGCCTTTTGAGTTTTTGTCATCTTTCATCTGCCTCATTATGACTATTGTTTCTTGCTTGGAAACCAATTTCTCATATGTTATGCCTTTACTTACGTTACATTACGTACATTCCATGATGCTACTTTTCTATAAAAAATTGAGTTTTATCCTTATGCCAGTTCCTAAGTGCAACATGATAGGAAGTCTTTGTTTGGTTGAATTCAAGTGACTTGAAGTGGATTAATGTATGAAGTGATGCATAATTCATGTCAGAATCTTCTTTGCGTTTTTGTTCAAGGCCAATATTCAATGCGCTGGGGATTCAAATATATTGCATCATTCATGAGTACATGGAAACAGAGGTATTGAGGTGGTGTCGTGACAGGTAAAAAAGACTTCTGGCCCCGTCATTGAGGTGGTTCCGTGATCTTTGACCAAGGAATGGAACCAAATTTTAGGATGTTATTGAGCTAACTTTGTAAATGTTAGGATGTTTGAAAAAATGTAAATTACTTTATTAATGTTGCATTGATATCATATCAATGACACATCTCATCAATGATGAGGGTTACAAAGACCAAAGTCTAACGGGAATAAGATTTTAAGTCTATAAGGAAATTATCATATATAACTAATTTTATAAGGAAACTAATTCTATAAGGTAACTACCATCTATAACATTTCCCTACAAGGGAAAGGATTTCTTATTTCCTTATCACTCCTACTGCCATACCTATCTCTCATCTTAGTTATGCAGATGATACAATCACGTTCTTAAATGCTAGTAAGGCCACACTTATTACACTTAATTCATTTCTTGTAATATTTGAACTAACTTCAAGACAAAAGATAAACTTTGATAAGGTAACTTCTTCTTGAGTAGAAATGCTAATAGGGCACAAATATATATAGTCAGGAAAAACTTCAAATGATATCTGGGACTATGCCTTTACCTGTTTAGGATGCCCTATATACACAGGTAGAACCAAATCCATCCACTTTCAGCCACTCTTTAAATCTTATGATAAAAAATTAATTATTGGAAAAATCAATGGTTTAACATGGCTAAGAGAATGGTTTTAATTAAGATGGTCATGTTATCTATACCTCAACACCTATGGGCAGTGATGAATCCCCCAAAATCTGTACTCAAAACATTGAAGAGGAAAGTAACTAAATTTTTCTGGGGGAAATTAGATTCAGGAGACAAAAAGGTGTGGATCAAGCTGGAAAAGTTGTGCTACCCGATATAGCAAAATAGACTAGGTCTGAGGAACTTTAAGGACATTATTGACACTTTCTCTATCAAACTTTGGTGGAAATTCTAATTAGGGATCACACCTTGGTCCTCGTTTATTTGGTCTCTTCTGGAGGGCCAAAAAAAGTCACAAAACTGGAAAAATAATTGTCAAAATAGATCCTAAAACTAGGGAAAACACAAGGGTGCTTCATGGAAATGGACTGGCAAATATTCTAACCTCCAACTAGACTGGTTTTGGATCTATTGCAGACCACGCACCACCGGTTGATATCCCTAACCACCTAACCATTTCTGATTTCATTAAAGATAACCACTTAACCATCCTAACCACTTAACCATTTCTGTTTTAACACAATTACTACCTGGGTGCTTATCTTTTTTGCAGGATGCTCAGCTTCATGAAGAAAGGCAGGATAGGCTGATATGGACACCTTCAGTAAATGGAGAATTCACATTCAAAATTGGACATCAGATCATTGCTCAACAGAGAAGACAATTGCTCACTCTGAAACGGATTTGGCATGATAAATTACCAAAAAAATCTCTATCTTTGTATGGAAAATGGTTAATGCATGTCTACCTTTTGATGGCATTTTGATATTCCCAAACATACATCTTGCATCAAAGTGTCCTTTCTATAGCCAATCTGATTCTTTATCCTATTTCTTTAATGATTGTGTAAATGCATCAAAAATCTGGGATTGGATGAATACATGTTTAGGAATTAGGCCTCCACCTTTTTAATCCATCTTTAACAGGCTTACTTTCTACTAGACATTTTTCGGAATGACAAAAATCCACACTTCCATCACACACATGCTACCCTCTCTCATCTGTTGGAACCCGTGGAAGGCTAGAAACTCATTTCTGTTTGAAGATAAAAAATGCAAACTGGTGAACATCATAAACCAGGTTAAGGAGGAGATTTTTCTAGCCTTTTATAGTAAACCTATCTTCAGTAGGAACAAGGATGACAACCACTCGGTTACTTTGGGATTCATCCCTAAAATCAGACCACCTCCAAAACCAAAAATAGCTCCAATTACTTGGGTTAAACCGAGGAATATCAAGATAAATGTAGATGCCTCATGGAGCAATAATATCATATATAGTGATATTGGTATAATTGCTAGAAACAGTGAGGGATTTGTCATTAAAGCCAGGATTATCTGCATCAAGGCTAATTCCACAATCCATGCAGAACACTTGGCACTGCAAGAGGGCTATAACTTTGCATTGTCACAATTTTTTAGTGATTTCTCTTTCGAATTCGACTGTCTACTTGCAGTTCATTCCATTATAAACCCACTGAAAGTTCCATGGTCTTGCTTTGACATCTCATGTAATCTATGCTCACTACTACATGGTGTAGAAGTGACACATACCTTGAGACAAGGAAATCTAGTGGCTGATAGATTAGCTAAATCGGCTGATAGAAGCACAACATGTTCCAGGATACTTTCTTTCCTTGAACTCTATCCAAAAACAAAGGGCTTGATCCAACTTGACATACATGGAATCCCAGCCATCTGAATTCATAACTGATTACCCTTTAACATTTGAATGGATGTTACTCAATATGTGATTTTAACCATACAGGTACCGATGGATGATCCCACTCTGGATGAGATGGTCTAAGCTTTCAGCATCACTAAAACTCGGGTTCGAACAATTTTGATGACATCTGGGATAAACAACATTCACGCTCCAAGGTTCAAACTTCATATGGTTAGCAACGAAGAAGGAGAAATCCAACTGGACACGGAGGACAATCCTTCGAAGATCTCATTATAGCATTACTTAGGAAAAAAATTATAGATCTGGCCGACCATTTTACATTAACACATGGGGTGGAGATGTAACTATTGGAATCATCTACAATATTTTCCTTTGTAATTGTTAAATTACAGTATGGCACTTTGCAGCCTTTTGTACAAAACAAAATTTAATAGGTTCAAGATCTATGTTGAACTATCTTTTGTAATCTTTTCAAACCATATGGCTCATAGGATTAGGGATCCTAATAAATCTCCCTCCCATTGATATGGCTTTTATCTAAAAAAAATGGGAATGAATGGATTTTTTAAATATGAAATCATATCTATAAATGTTTAGTTGATAGTAAAATATCAGAAGAAAAAATGAGAAACCTCTAAAATTCTAATTTTGACCAGTGCCGGCGTGTTTCTCGTCGGTGCTCACTGCTAATTTACACATTTATATGTTCTCATAGTATCAGAGCTTTTGTATTTTCTCATGTATCAGAGTGTAAGACCCCAAAACCTATAAAAATTCTAATTCCACCAGTGTCGACGTCTTTCTCGTAGTTGTTCGCCGCTATCTATTGTCGTAGTCCACTACAAATTTACGTCATCACACTCGACTTTTGTTGCCATTTTGTTATTGTTATCATCCTCTACTCACCGCTATATGCTGTCGTAGCTCACCGACTTTTGTTGTTTTGTTGTTTCTATCGTCCGCTGACACCGCTATCTGCTGTCGCATCCCGCCGACTTTTGTTGTCATTTCATTGTTATTGTTATCCGCTGCTCGCCGCTATCTGCTGTTGCAGGCCATCGATCAACTTTTTCAATGTAATCGTCGACTAATTTCTATCAATCTCTGACATGTTGAATCTCGAATCTGATGTTGCTACCACTACTGCTAAAGAATGTGAATACTGCTCTACCGGGTGCTATTGTTACTAATGATGTTGCTACTTCTATCGGTACTGAAGGTGACTAATGTTCTATGGAGATTTATTTTAATTTTTGAAGTATTTTTGGAGATTAGAAATTACATAACCTTCTTCGCAAGTTGGACATTCTTGCTCATCATGCTTCAACTTGAGGGAGGGTGATAAGGATAGAAACATTTTCCTTGTATGAAAGATAATAAATTGTAATTATCTTATAGAATTAGTTTTTTGTAGGTTAGATTAGATGATAATTTTCTTATAGACTTTAGGATCATATTCCTGTTAAACTTTATATTGTAGCTCTATATATTGCATCCTCATTATTGATGAGACACTTCATTGATGAAATATCAATGCACCATTGATTAACCCCATTATATTTTCTTATGTATGAGAGCTTTTATATTTTACAATATATATATATATGTATATGTATATTAATTTATAGTCATCCAATTGGTTCATCTAGTCTTGACAATTTAAGGAGTGGGAAAAAAAAGGAAAAAACAACTTTTGGACACTTTACTGGAAATATTGGTTTAACGGACTAACAACAAAATCCGAAATACTGTGACCGTAACTTAGTGGATATTTTGTTTCGTGACGTTCCTAGTTTTTTCCAACATAAAAGTACAATCAATCTACTCAAAATCACCAAATTAGTTCAACGGTAAACAAACAACCAATTTGTAACTTGTAAGGCATAAGTTAAAGAAGAATACTGCAAATGACAATTATTTAAGTTGGGATGTTTAAAGACATATCCTTCGTAATTGTATTTAGGGTGGAATTAGATGATGAGGGATCGCACACTTTTTCTACGATTTGATGGCGAAATTAGTAATATTAGAGGTGCACAACTGAATCTTCAGGTCAGGTCTCAGTTATGGGCGTCAAACCTTGCTTTGGCGGAGAAGAAAACTGAAGTTTGAAAGTATAATTTTTTTTAATGCAACAATAATTTCAGGTTTCAGATTTCTTCTCTGCCCGTTTTGAGTTAGTAGAAGGCAAAATAAAACAAAACAAAACAAAATGGAGGTATTGGCACAACAGTCAAAATTTGAGTTCGAGTCCAGACTGAAAGAGTAATTTCCCGTAATGACTATTATTGATGATCAGGAGAATAAATAGAGTACAAGACATAAAGGTAGAAAAGTCCAAGTATAACTCTAATCAAATCTAATCTACTAATTGATTTAGTCTAACACAGACCGACAAAGACCTAATCCCGTGGCCACCTTCACATAGCCCATCGCCAGTGACTGCTAAAGCAAGTACAATTTGAATATGACAATGCCTTATTGATACCTTCTCTTAGTGGGCAATCAGGGTGACCGGGACGAAACTGACTCTCAAATTATTTAGATTGGAGGTACTATCTCTTTTATACATAACATACATTCTTCAATCTGAGAAAGATACGTTTTGAGTTTGAGTTCAGACTGAGAAAAACCTCTTCCTATGGCCACCTTCACACAACTCACTGTCAGCGGTTGAATGCTATGCCACCACAGTTCACAACATTGCACTAAGCAAGTAGAACTATTTGGACATGATAATGTCTCGTTAATACTCTCTCTGGGTGCCTGACTTAGTGTGATCATGACAGTCAGTGAAGAGATAGTTTGGCTTTAGACGGAATCGCTCTCGGGAATAAATTCTGAAGCTCAAGTTAGGCCATGTCCAATTCAGCTGAAATGGGTATGAGTTGAGTTGAGATTAATTTATTGGAGTTGAGAAGAGCTGGGAAGAGTTGAAAAGAGTTAAGTTGATTTGATTGGAGTTGAGATTAATTGAGAAGAGCTGAGAAAAATTGAGAAGAGCTGAGAAGAGTTGAGAAGAGTTGGCGGCATTGAATGCTTTGACTGATCAACTTCATGATGAAGAACTCAAGACTAAATCGGCTAGGGCTTGGATTAATTATTCAAGCTTGTCGATTAACTGAAGACATCGTGAAGAACAGTTTACTTTTTTTCCCACCGGGGTTTTAACGCGGTAGTGTGATATTTGTAAACTATTGTAACATTATTATATTTTGTTCTGTAACTTGGCCATATGGGCTTTTGAAGAGTTATTTTCGAAATTCAGTCTGTTATTTTTGACCTAGTCTATTTGGGTTTCGAAATATTGTGTTTTGTTCTAATTAGACTTAGCGAGCAAATTTTTTAATTGCGCATTAATCCCGAGGGCTAGTTGGTAATCAATTCATGCGATCTAGTGAGGGTTTGCAGATCCCTTCATTTGGTCAAAGATTTTAATTCCGCAATCCAGAGTCTTCACAAGGGTCTTCAACGAACATTCAATGTCATATTCTTCTAAAAATTTAACCCAAATCACCAAAAACTTTAGTGTTTACCCACAAAAAAAATAGCTATGTGAGCATTTAATGTAGTCCTAGCACCAGTACATACACCCTTCAACTGGTGCTACCAATTTTTTCAATAATGTAAGCACTGGTTCAAGCATCAGTATTTACCATTTTAAAATCAACCGATGCTCAAACAGTTCATTTTCACAGATTTTTAACACATAGGCACTGGTACTGGCACCAGTTATTTTTCAACCGCTACTAGTAGGACACATAGGCACCGATATTTTTTTATTTTTCTCAAATTAGATGTTTGTGACAGTACTAGCACAAGTATTGATCAACCGGTGTTGTAATACTAGTGCCTATGGCCTTGTTTTCTAGTAGTCATACAATGAACCTAGGGTGGGATTTTCTTCAAATTATTGTAATAGGGATTTTTGTTCGAAAAAAGTTCAGGGATTGAGTTTGAAAATGTTAAATGGAAAAGCAAAGTGTGTTTCTAAAAACTACCTTATTTTCCTGCCTCGTGTCTATTAAAAAAACCAAAATAAACTCTTGACTTTTGGTTTCGTTAAAGACTAGCGTTCAAGAAAATGTCAATGAAAAAAAACGGAGCACTTTATTAGTTTTTAGTCATAAAAATGGTTGAAAAATTGTTAGCCTATTAAAACATGGAAGATTTCATAGTTTGTTGATAAAAGATGACATAAAAATTGTGATTTCTATACATATATTTCTGGACAGGTAATTTTTTGCTGAAATATTAATTTCACCCACATTTTATATTTTAGTTTCAAACACGTGCCAAATTATCACATGTGAAACACGCAACAAACACAAACATTTAAACTTAATCATGCAAAATACATGGAAATTAAACAAAAATTAAGCTCATAATTGTGTAAATTCCTTCGTTGCTTTCATCATTTATTAGCAGACAACATTTTCTTTTCTTACAATTTACTCAAAATTCCTATTTAGTCCTTTATTAAAAATTTAAGCATCAACCGTACATGAATATACAACAAATATATAACTAGATATACCTACCGTACATCACATAAGGGTAGATATCTTCACCTTTAACTCTAATTACCTGTTTTTCTTGGACTTTTATGTATTGATGTATTCTATCTCATCGTTAATATTTTTTCTTCGACGAGCCATTCTCTAATGACCTTCACATATTGAACTATCAACTTAAGCTAGGGTTATTTCAAAAAAATTGTATTAGGGACTTTTGTTCAAAGGATGTCCGGGATAGGGTTTTAAAATGTTTAGTAAAAAAAGGGTTTTCTAGGGAGTACCTTCTTTTCCCACCCTCATCTATAAAAAATACTTAAATACCCTTTTGACTTTTAGTTCCATTAGAGACTAACTAAAGCACTACTAACCATGTGACCCTCCGTTGAACACGATCTAAGAGGGGGGAGCGTGATATGCGGGTCACAATTACACGATCAAGGCCCTATAAATAAAGATGGAGAACACCAGACAAAGTAAGTGACTTTTACTCCCATATATACATAAGTAAGAACAATGTTGAATTAAGCGTCGTATCTTCCTCCTGGAGACCTTTACAAGTATTTGAAGAGGCAAGACTCATCGTAGCCAATTCTGGGAACTATTACTACTTGGAAGGAATTCTCCACATCAATTATAATTTGATTTTAACTACACAAATAACATTATGAGAAAAGTGCATATATAACCCTGCCTAATTCACATAAGTGCAAATATCACCCTTTGATAATTAAAAGTGCAAACATAACCCTATATAGTTAGTGTATGTGCAACTAAAACTCTTTCTGGCTGATTTAGGCCAAAATTGAATGAAAATTCGATTTTACTCTCTGAAAAAACAAAAATATGAAATTACTTTTTTGACCCCAAAACCCCCTAACCCTAATTTTCTTCTTTATTTGATAATTGGCATATGTTCTCCTTTCAGACCTTGTCATTAAGAACCTTTAGATCGATTCTCCTTTGTTTTCTCCTCCTTGGGTTCCAGCCTCTCCTGGTTACTCGAATTTCTTCTCAATTTGTCGTTCTTATCGTACTTTTGGTCGTCGAGGTTAATGAGAAGCTGGCAAAGCAGAGTGGATGATTAGGATGGCTGATGGGTGGCGGAGACAGGGCAGGGATGACAGATGGAGTGGCTGATAGGTGGTGGGTTGGAGCGGCGGGGGGATGCAGAACCCTAGAGGTGGGGGAGGCGGCGGGGGGAGGGTTTGATGTGGTGTGGTGGCAGGTGAGATAGATGGCAGAGGGAGGGTCTGATGTGGTGTGGTGATGGGTCTGATTGGTGGCGAGAAGTGGTGATGTGATGGTCGGAGGTGGCGATGTGACAGCGGGGCTAATGGGTGGCTGGTCGGGGCAGCAGAAGGAGTGAGGTTGGGGGAGGCAGAACCCTAGTAGTGTAGGAGGTGTAGAAGAGGTGGATTTGTGGCCCCGACGGAGGTGTAGTGATGTTGGTGAAGGTGGAGTGGCGGCGGCGGAGGTGGAGTGGCGACGGCGGCATGGCGACGAAGGTGGTGGAGCAGTGGTTGTGGTTGCAGAGCAGCGATGAGGCAAAGGGCACTTTGGTCTTTGAAGGTTTTGTATTAGGTTGAAAGGGATTTTTTGTCATTTTGGTCAATCAACGCCCAAAAATGGCCAGCCAATACCGGGATATAATCTCAAGGGTTATGTTTGCACTTATGTAGGTACAAAGGCACTGATATGTTAGTGCTGGGAGAGAAATATCGGTGCTAGGAATTTTATAGGCACTGGTAATCTATTAAATGAACCAAAATACCAGTGCCAATGAATAAATCCAGTATCGGTACACTGAATACTGGTGCTTATGAATAGATTCAACACCGGTACACTAAATACCTGTGCTAGATATCGGTGCCTTTGAAGAAAAATTATCCCAGTTTATTATATTCCAGCACCATTTTTGGATGTATGACATATACCGGTGCTAATACCGGTGCCTATGACCGAAATAGTAATTTTGGCGGGTAAAATTTTGGTGGAAAAATATCCAGCACCCGTATGTTAACGAATAGCACCGGTAGTATTACTGGTGCTCAATATATAGAATTTCTTTTTTAAAAAAGGTTTATTGTATGATTTACTCTTGGAATGGCATTATGGTATGATTTACTCAAGAACATGTGCTAGCTCTTTCCAACATTTTACCAAAAATATAATTTATTTTATATTTATATATTTAGGCAGAATAATAAAAATTATGCATTTTGAAGTAATGGATAATGGGGTAATACAATTATGGTTCATAGTGTAGTTTTCCGAGACTGTGTAGAAGCAATCAATGTTGACTTTCATGACCCTTCCATTCACCCATACATGGAGAAATCACAAATTTGTAATCGTATATTATTGAAATTGATGTGACGACAAATGCATGTGTTTTCTGAAGCATTTAACATCTCTTTTGTTATGTTTGTGTGGCAAGATTGCTAGATTTAGGTAGGTTTACATCATAAGGGGTGTAGATGACCGTTTTCGGTTTTTGTATCTAAATCCTTCATTTTGCAACCTAGTTGAGTCTAATGGATTTTTGGTCCTT
>JAULKM010066404.1:0-12111 GCA_032355605.1 Rubia tinctorum | reverse complement strand
AATCCTTTGTCTCCGTGGATGACCCCGACTTGCCATTATCTACTTAATTGTAGTTAAGAGCACTTTAGGGCTTAAAATAATACATTTGAGAGGTACGACGATGACCTCCTACATTCACCCTTGGACGAGGGGTCACGTCCTGCTCGAGCTCATTCATGAAGTCATCTGCGATGCCCACTACATAAAGAATAAACCAATTACATTGAGAAAAGATAAAAGTAATTCAAATTATGAGTGTTATCTAATAAAACCTTCAGAAGCATCTGAAAAAATTGCCCCTTGGATAGGCACATCCTCAGAGTTGGTCAAAGGGCTTGAAAGCTCAGGGTGCAGTGGCCTATCATTACCCTTTTCCCTCCTATCTCTTGGAGGAGATGACGCTCTCGAATTAGTTTCAATATGGCTTCGATGGTTTGCAGAAGAGTAAATATTTTCGTAAACCCACTTGGGCAAAACAAAGGGTTTTGCGCCTTTTGTTTCAGGACGATATGTCTTAACATCTAAGGGTTCTAGTCCCTGAATAAGTTATACATCCTCACGCATACCCTCAGGGATGGTGTAATTTCCTTTCCTCGTTTCAACAAGGACATTGGGATTCCATCGAGGGGTTCGATAGATAGAATAGTCAAAAGTCAAGTCTTTATCCTGCCACCCCACGTTATTGGAGAAAGAAAGGATGAACCTACACCCAAATAGCCTATTGGAGAGAGTGAATGTTACTCTAAGATCTCGGTTACTGATCAAACAGTATACTGCCCTAAATAATTCAGATCGAGAATCCACTCCCACATTAGGATGCAACTGAGACAAGCTGACATCGAACTCTTCCATCAGTTTTGATAAAAGAGAAGGGAAGGGAAAACTTAGTCCCAACCTAATATGTCTACTATAGGTTATGGCTTTTCTTATAGGGAGATTAGCAAAGGACATCCCTGGTTAGACAACTTAGCGTCTAGAGGAATACGCTGATATGAGGGAATCTCTTCAATGAGTTTTCGAATCTCTCCGGGGAAAGAGTACCGCTCAGGACCCCCTGAAGCAGTTGGGGATTTATTCTTAGAACGCTTCGCGACCACAATTTTCCTCTTGGAAGAAATATTGTAGCCTTTTCAACCCTAGGACCGCTTAAGTGTTTAATATTACCCCCAGATTGGCCGGAAAAACCCTCACCGGTGTTATTATCTATTCTAGAAGGTTCAATTCTAATCGAGCTAGTTTTTACAGGGGAGCCAAGAAGATCACCTGAAGAGGAAATTGGCCGGATTGACTCTGAACTCTCTGGGCTAACCAGAAACTCAGTAAAACCCAGAGAAAATTTTCCGGAAAAGCACGAATTAGCATTTTTTGAAGGGTTGTCACCTGGGAAACTCGCTCTCTCACCGGAATCCCTCTCGGGGTTTATTGCAAAAAGAGATTGAGGAGAAAATGAGGCATTATTATAGTCTGAAGTGGGAGGAGAAGCCATAGAAACTTACTTGTAAGGAGTGGAGGAGGAGAATAACTTGGAGGCTGAAGATTGAAGTTGAAGTTGAAGTTGAAGTTGAAGGAAGCTTGAGATATAATCTACAGAGGAGGAAGATGACTGATAAAAAAGAAGAAGAAGGGATTTTGGGGATAATAAAGGCGGAAGAAAAAGGGGAATAATGATTGCCTTGGGAAAATAAGGGCTTAAAAAGACAAAAATAGATAGTTGATTCAACTTACCATACCTACTTACGTGCCAAAAATCCCGCCATTAACGCTTCCACGCGCGCCCATAGAACTTCCAAGATCCAAGTTATTTGAAAAAATATAAGTGCTCATCCGCCAAAGTTAAGCTTCAGAAGCTAAAAGGGTTGAGGAATTTTTTACATCATTGAAGGCCACAACCACAAGTTATAGCCATCGTAGGAATAAGTTCTCGATGATTTAGCGTAACTTTCGATGAGGCAAAAACTCCATATAATGGAAGATCACGTAGCTTTTCTGGGGGGGCTTTTGATAGCATAGTAGGACAAATGCCAATATGGGTTAGCACATCAAGTCCTAGCCGAAAGACCTAAATTTAAGATGGGCCTGGTGCTTTTCTGTAAGGGCTCACCAAGGGGCCTCTCTAGAAGAGGAAAGAGGCTAAGCTTTAAACCAAATATTAGGGTTCTAAGATAACTATAAATAGGGAGGTATGTCTTTTATTTTAAGGCAATTGTTTCATTTCCCATTCTTGCCTTTCATCATATCCCCAGCTAAATATGACTTAGCCATCGGAGAATCTCTCCCCGGAGTTCCTCCAGGGTTTTGTCTCTTTTGCAAATCGCAGATCAGCAGAGGCGGATCGAGGCAGGATCGGATCGGAGATTCATATTCCCGCATCAAGGATGATTTTGGTTAGTTTATCACGTTGAATTTTGGGTTGCACAATTATCCAGGTTCTATTGTTCTTGTTAGGGTTTTAATTGTTTTAAAGATTTTTTAAAGAAAAATAATGCTCCCTAAAAAACAACTCTCTGGTAGTGAAAAAAGAAAAAGGAAGAAAGAAGAAGAACAAAAAATAAAATCGCGAAAAAGGTCACTTCAAAAACTTTGGGAAAAAGGAATCTTGAAAGTACTGCTTTAGAAAATGAAGTTGAAAATTATGCTAAAGATATTGATGAGGTGAATGAAGAATTAACAAATATTTTTGAAGAAGAAAAAGAAAAGGAGGTAAATGAAAACATAAGTATACCCAATGAGACTAGTGAAAATAATGAAGAAATTAATGATGGAGTGAATTGTTTATCATCCTTAAACATATATGATCCTAGAGTGTGGGGTGGGTTAGATTAAAAAAATGAGAGATTTGCCAATTGAAAAGGCCCTATTAAAGAAACTAATATTATTTTTCCTAAGGATAATAGCTATAGAGGGGTTTCCACATTTCATTTTGACCAAAAATTAATAAATGGAGAAATAATTGATAGAAGTGTCAATTATACTCAAAATAATTAAATAAAGTGTTTTTCTTTTGTTGTAAAGTTGTAAGAAATGTTCGGTCTAAATGTCAATTAGATACAATAGGAGTTTACGATTGGAGACATTTAAGTGAAAAACTTAAACAACACGAAGATAATAATGAACCTTAGTACCTTAGGGCATAGTATGAACTTCCAATTTGATTAAAATCAAATCAAACAATTGATAGAGAATTATAAGAGCTAATTAAAAAAGAAACAAAACATTGGAAACAAGTAATGACTAGAATAGTTTATGTTGTTAAGCGCTTAACAATTAATAACTTTCCATTTAATGGAACAAATGAAAAAAATTAATGAAGATTGTAATTGGAACTTTCCAGGGTTTATTGAATCTATAGATGGATTTAACGAAACAATGAAGTATCATTTTCGACTCACTCGTGATAAAAAAAATCGTAATCATTATTTTAGTTATAAAATAAATAAAAATGAACTAATTGACATGTTAGCATTAAGAGTGAGACAACAATAGTTTTAAAAAAAAATCAAAGAAGCTAAATACTTTTCAGTCATTCTTGATTGTACTCCCGATGCTAGTCATATAGAACAAATGACTCTAATTATTAGATGTGTTGATGTTGTAAATAATCCAATAAAAATAGAAGAATATTTTTTTTTGAATTTTTAGATGTAGAAAATAATTCTTGATTGGGACTTTTTGGTGAATTACAAGCTGCTCTTATCTCTCTTGGTTTAAATATTAATGATGTGAGATGATAAGGGTATGATAATGGTTCTATTATGCGGGAAAACACCAAGGTGTTCAAAAAGGATTACTTGACATAAATCCTAGAGGTTTTTATATGTCTTGTGGTTGTCATTATCTTAACTTAGTTCTTTCTGATATGGCTAATTCTTGTTTAAAAGAATTTTTTTGGAGCATTTCAATCTTTGTATAATGTGTTTACTAATTCAAAAAAACGATGAAATATTTTACTTGAATATGTAGATGAACTAACTTTAAAATCTTTGCCTGTAACAAGATGGGAGAGTCGTATAGAAAGCGTAAAAGCAATAAAAAATCAAGCACCAAAAATTTAAAAATGATTTAATAAAATTGGCTGAAATTTGTGATGATCTTAAAATAAGTTGGGATGCTGAAAATTTAATATCAGGTGAGTTGTCAATTTTTAATTCATTTTAAGTTTGTTTATTTGGCATGAAATTTTGTATATGATTAATTTAGTTAGTAAAAATTTACAACCTGAAGATATGCATCTTGATGTAGCCATTGAAAAATTGAAAACATTATTTTCTTATTTCAAGAAATATAAGATAGATGGGTTTGAGTCGACTATAGCTGATGCAAAAGAAATTGCCAATGAAATGGAAATTGAACGAATTTTCAAATAAAACATAGGGTTATAAAAAAGAAACATTTTGATGAAATTCCAGATTCTGAAAGAGACCAATATTTGCGCAAAGAAAATTAGAACGGGTAATTTTATTGTTTTAGTTGATATGGCCATTTCACAATTAAAAAGTAGATTTGAACAAATGGAAACTTTTGAATCTATATTTGATTTCTTATTTGATGCATCGCGTTTATTTTCATTAGATGATGAAGGAATAAAAAATCGTTGCTTGAAGCTTGAAAGTTTTTTGACAAATGGTGATGATTGTGATATTGATGCGAAACATTTTTTTCGGATATTGCAAGTATCGCTACCTGAAAAAGATTATAAATTTTGACCACCATGAAATTCTTTTAAAATTTGTAAAAATGATGGACATGTTTCCAAATATTTTGATTGCATATAGAATCTTACTAACTGTACCTATTATTGTAGCATCTGCAGAAAAAAGGTTTTCAAAATTAAAGTTGATAAAATCTCATTTACGGACAAATATTACTCAAAATAGGTCGAATGCATTAGCAATATTGAGTATAGAAAATGACATTTTGAAAACTATTGATGTTGATGATAAAATTGATGATTTTGCCTCTAAAAGTGCAAGAAGAAATCATATAAAATAAAGTGCAAATACAACAATTTTGTGAAGAAGCTCTTGGTTTTGACCCCATTTTTGTGAGTATTCTGCATATAGGGATCACTTCTTTTTATTTTTTAACAATCATAATTTTCCATTCAATATATTAAAGTAACAATTATTTTTTATATGCAGAGAAAGAGCAAGATAGGCGAGGATTGGTGCACAGTGTTATCTACCTTGATCGATGTTTACGGATTATTATGCTAGATGATGATTCAAATTTAATATTTTTTAGGATATTGGTTTATGTCCTACTCTATCTTGTATTAATTTTAATATTTTAATAAAAATAAAACAAGTGTGGGGTGAACCTCCAAACATTGCACTTGGCTAGATTCCAATCCCCAATAAATATTATTTCTATATTTTACATTAATGTAAATAATAACATATATATAAAAAGAACCTAATTTTTTCCCGCACTAGGCCTCAAAATACATTGGACCAGCCCTGATTGTGGCCATTGATTCAATGTACAAGATGAATCGATACGGCATGCCCTTTATTAAGATGGTTGGCATGTCTCTGTGTAACCTGAATTTCTAGATCGCCTAAACCATTATCGTAGAAGAAACGACAAATACTTATGTGTGGGTTTATCACGCATTGAGAAGATTGCTTGTAGATGGACCGTTCCTTGAGGTGGTCGTCACAAATCGTGAGCTAGAATTGATTAGGCCAATTTGGATAGTGTTTCCGTACTCAAAAATTTTCTTTGTACTTGTCATATTAACAAGGACATGGAGGCACGTGTCACTATATTAATAGGGAGTAAGAGGAACTGGGTATCCTTCAAAAGTGGTGCATGGTCACGGGTTTGCAATGCCTCCACCATTGCTTTCTATGAAACACCATTGACATATTTGAGGCCCGGTTGGTCTTGGAGCAAAACTGTTATTTGTTACGTTGAGACATATCTCAACCCCCATAAGGAGAAATTTGTTCGACCATGGACGAATGAATTTCTTCATTTTGGGAACACAACTACATGTCGTGTCAAAAGCATACATTCATCATTGAAAGGCTGGTAACAAACATCTACTGGTTCCCTGTATACGATATGGAGACGTGTCAACCTGCAGATAGCCGGCCATATTACTATGATCAAGGACGGCCTCAAAAAATCAAGGATGCACACTGATAGATAGTAGTGTAGAGTCCTTTTCAACAACTTGTTCAATAATGTGTCAAAATATTTCCTGGATAAATTGACGACTGAGCAAACAAGGATGGAAACACTTGGAGCACATGTTTATGCATATTGTGGTTGAGTACTGCGTTCGACACTTGGAATACCATGTTCTTGTGTCATGCACACGAAAATTGATCAAGGAATCCCCTTGTATTTGGAAGACATTCATCCACTCTTTAAGACACAGGTATTGGGTGATGACTCTCATAACATGGAAAATATTTCTAGGGGTGATCATGACCAAGCATTGTAAAATAGTCAATTGGAGGAGCTGGCCAGTAGTGACCCATTAGTTCTTCGTTGGGTTTCTAGCCACATAGAGGAGCAGTTGCATCCAGAGAACAACGGCATTGAAGAGCCTGATAATGTTACGAGGACACGCCGTAGACCAAACGAGCAGGTCCCCAGGTTAAAATCTACTAGGCGGTCACTAAGCTACCACGAGTATGTGAATAGGTGGTACGAGTCATCTCCTAGCTAGTGTAGTTCGAGGTCTCTGGGTCGCGGTTTATCAGGGCGAGGGAGCCGACATGGTAAGTCTACAATTGTTCTCAAGTCATTTGATTGTAATGTCATAGTAATATCACTAAGTAAGGGTAAAAATATTGTGTTTTGATCAGAATGTTTCTCCATCAGTTACATTCCCCTGTCTTGAAAGTGTCCCCTACATTATTAGGCGTTATATCGAGGGCTGGAACAATGTGGAGGGTGATGAAAATTGTGTCTTCAGATGCGTTGCTGATGTCTTCCATGTAGATGGTGAGAATGACTTGTCTGGAGTACGTTTGGCGCTATTTAACGAGCTATCGACTCATTGGCCTGATTATGTTCCCATATACGGTTCGAATGAGGATGTTGAATTGGATAGGACCCATATAAAACACTCCAAAGGTCCATGTGGACGTGAACATTGGTTTATCGTAATTGCGGGTATGTTTCCTGCAGCCACATACTATAACATGTTTGTAGTTTTATACTATGTCACTGAGACTGGATGTGCAGAATATTGTCACGCAATTTCTCCATTGAGAGCGGGCATGAGGGAGGAGGGAACAAGAAGGGAGCTACACATTGTATATGTACACATTGCTGACATTTTTGTAAGGATACATATCAAGAAAACTGCCCCATGCCCCTTGTGGCTTACCAATGGACGGTTTACAGAAAGTCGAATGTTGTTGGGTGGAAGTTACCCTTTCCTAAAAGGATGACGACTTGGAATAAAGCATACACACTACCTTAATTAATTAAAGTACGCTATGTATTTTTAACAAAAACCCCATTAGTTACCTTGGACTATTATTCTTACAAAATGTGTTTGGTGCATTTTATTTTAAAAAATATTGTTATATACTATGAATGTTAATGAATTGCATTGTACAAGGGTTATGGTATTCAAAAAATATGTTTAATACAAACAGTTCGAAGTACATAAAAGAACCAAAGTAAGAAAATAGTACGAAGTACTTAAATGAACCAATCTCCTAGAGCATGGGATCATAAACGTGGTGTCGACGGTACTCCTTGTGACGATGGATCTGGGTAGACAACAGCTACTGCATACGCGGAAGTTATACCTCATGATTTTTTGTAGAGTCAAACGGATCCAAGTCCCTCATCATATCATCCAACAAGTGAGATGTAGAAAACATGTATTATTATGTTTAATGAGACAGATTTAAAAAAATTAAAGCAAACATTTAAAGAAGACTTACCAGTAAATCAAGATTGGGTGAATCTGCTCCGCATATGGTATCATCATGGTCAGGATTTGTGACCAAGGGGTGAGAATGAGTTGTGAATCAATCCTCGTAATCTAAGGTACATTCGAATGGACTTGTGAAAATAGGAAATTTGGATAATTGATGCAGTTCCATGAGTAAAACATGTCCCATAACGTCAACTGCATCCTACCTGAGTAGGTCACTGAATAACCTGAGGGATTAACGGACCTGGCGCAAGGACCTGGCCCAACCAAAATGTTGTACGGTATACCCTGCATGACACCAAACTGGAGCACCACCTAATCAGGCATGTATGCCTCTATTACATAAAGGTATCAGATCACGCCAAGGCAATGAGTCCTCCCCATCTCGTCCCTAGGCAGGTCATTTCTATATGGCATCCAATCTACCTATAGTTGTAACAAAAAATTGAAACAGTCAATCAGTTAGAAATGTCAAAATCATAATTCTCACAATAAGTTTAAAACGGGATAACCATACCTCGTGAGCCTGTACAACATCCAGTTGATGCCTGATGGTCACAAAACGCTGAAGACCATTCCACATCTTCTCTCTAGAGTGCCACCAGTTGGATCGCCCCGGATGAGGTGGCGATGTACCGTGCCTCAGATGAAACATGAGAAAATACTCGTAGATCCATACTTGCAGCAGTGTGAAACATCCACATGCCTTGGATCTAGAGGCAATTCCTAATGTAACTACAAATAGGCCAGGGTCGCAGATCCCCGCGATAATGGCAAATCAGCTACAGGGAGCAGGTGGACTCTAACCTTAGTTCTGGCCTTATCAACAAAGATATTTGAGGTAAAAAAGGTCAACATGTAGCACATGAATTGGAAGTTGTCGCTTAACCCATCGCTACACACTTGGCCATCATTGATTGGCTATCAATACTACCCCGTTCCAATCTTCCTGCAGGAAGGACTCCACGTCTTTACCAAACAGTTTAGCACTTTATTCTTGAATGGCCTCCACCAAAATAGTAATAGCAACAGAACCACCATCAATAGGAATCCCAAGAATCATCTCAACATCATGCAATAGTATTGTCATCTCCCCGAAATGCATGTGGAATGATTTTGTGTCCGCCTTCCACCTCTCGACTAAAGCAGATATCAACGCCATGTCAACGTATTTGAACATAATCGTGGGAAGGTGTGACAACCCAGTCGCACGTATCCTGGATTGAACAGGATCACTGCAATCCGAGAGTGTAGTGGTTAGCTGCTTGCAAAGAGTTGCGCAACTATGGTATTTCAACACACCTTGCTCTATACCATTCCAATCATCAACTGCGAATCCGCGACAAGGTCTCCGAAGCTGGGTATGATAAGGTCATATTACGGGTCACCACCCATCTGCCCGCGCAAAAGCCATGCTTCATCTGCAACATACTTTCTCTTGTTCCTATCACCCCTGTCAATGCCAGCCTGACCAACATTTCACAATCAACCTGAAGTATGGGAAACCCGACCAGCTCTATTCTTGCATCTATGTCTACCTCCTCCACTAGGAGGTACTGGAATTTCAACCTCTGCCCGCAAACTTGTCGCAGCTAGGACACTAGGGGAACATTGCATGTACCCTGCCCGCCCTCGGCATCTAGTGGTGGTTCTACACCACAACCATCACGTGGGCCAGAGACGGTTGCTTGATTCCCCAAGCTTAAATTGCAACAATGATTGCTAGTTTTCTTCCTCTCGGCGTGAATACACTCCACAGTGAATGAGAATGTTGAGACCCGGACCTTTCCAAATTGGAATTTGATCAAAATCATGATTGGGCCTAGAAGAAAGTGACTCAACAGGTACCTCGTGATCTTGCACCATTTCCTGCAAACTGTTCCTGGACATACGCACTATGTCTTACATGTTTGGCTGACACATTAATCCCCCTTTCTTGTATACATCAACCTTTATCAATGGGTCTACCATCAGTACTCATCTGTAATATATGAAATAAAGTTGTTATTTTAATAATTACTACATTTTAGAACAATTATAATAATACATATAGAAATATAATGTTAACTGATACAAAAATAATTATACATAACTCCAAGCTACTTGTGAAGAAATTTATGACCGTGATAAATTAAATATGTATATATGTATTGTTATCATCACATGCCAAAAAATAAATTTAAGTGCATATAAATTACATTTTCTGCTACTCATGTAATTTTTTTTCTTATATATCATAAATAATAAATTACATATTAAGTTATGAATAATGAAATGTAAATATAACATAAATGTACAATTTTTTTAAAAAAACATTCAATATTTTCTATACAAAGAATTATTTATTTCTATCTTTTAAAAGTAAATAATAATTAAATATTACTATCATAAAAAATTACTTTAAAATTATTATATAAATTTAAATTTTATTTTCAGAATATTATTTTTATTTTTATTTTCTTAATATTATGTTTAATTATAAATAATTTTTAATATTATGTATATTTTTGAATTTAATGTAAATTATATTTCTAAATTATTGTATTAATTTAAATGTTATTTTCATAATATTATTTTAAATTTTAAATTTAGTCTCACGATATTATGTTTACTTATAAATCAATTTTTTAATATTTTATTTATTTTCCAATTTAATGTGAACTATGTTTTTAAACAGTCCGTCTCTTGAAAGGAGGTCTTTCTATAAGTCATGGAAAGACCAAGATTTAAAGTACAAATTAGAATAAATGTAGATAAAAGATTTGGGTTGCATGAATCGAGTTATAAACTTTATAACTAATATATGTTGCATAATAAAATTTTAATATTGCAACTAAAATCTTTTACCTTTTATTATTCTAATTAAACCCCATCTTTCCATAGGCTAAAGATTTTTCCATTTAAAAATTATTGTATTAATTTGAATTTTATTTTCAGAATATTATTTTTATTTTTATTTTTCTAGAGTGAAGTGCATTTCCAACCCAATATTTTGGGCGAAAGTGCAGAAATGACCTTGTAAAATTTGAAAGTGGAAAAATAACCATGAAAATCGTTGACCAAATTGTCAACATCCAATTTGACCAGAAATGAATGAAAAGACCATAATATCCCCGAGTTTAAAAATTCAAAAATAAAATAAAATATGAAAAAACATCTTTACCCTTTAATCTTCATTTCCTCCATTTCTTCCATTTCTCTCTGCCGCTACTCCATCCGCATCTCCATTACTCTCCGCCGCATCTCTCCATTTCCATCTTTTTTCTTTGTTTTGAAGTGAGTCTGCTGCATATCTGCCGAGGTTGCATTGAGGAGAAGGTGGTCGAAGTTGTACGGGGTTGCATCGGCGAAGGCTAGGGTTGAGGGCGCGGCGAAGCATGGGTTGAGGGCGCGGTGGGGGAGAGGGGGAGCGGCGACGGGGCTGGGTGACGTCGGGCGTGCTAGGGTGACGTCGGGATGAGATTTGGTAGGATTAGGCGGTGGTCGACGGCGGGCGCTAGTCGGAGGTGTCCGGATTGTGAAGGTGGTGAGGAGGCGGGAATAGCTGAGAAGGAAGGAGAGGAACTTTTCTTTTCCTAAAGTTTTTACCCATTCTCTTATAAATAAAAAAATTTACCACAAAAAGATATAAAAATAAAACAATAATGTATGTATGTGTGCGTATTGGAACGCAATCTAATAAAATATAAGGCGATATTTAGCAACACCAAAAGCAAATGGAAGAAAGGCGTCTTAATTAGCATCTACACATAATCTCGGTTCTGACGACCCCGCCATGAAAAGGTAGCAGCATCTTTTCAGCTCCGCCGCAAGTGTTTGTAAAAAATGAGGAATGCAAAAGGTTATGTTGTAAATCCCAAGTGATTGGTGGCAATTTAAAGAGGTGAACAATCATTATTGATTACCCTTGTTATTTCATTTACTCTCTGAATAAAAAGATGGTCTTAAATTCCCCGACACACCGCATTATCACGCTCCAACTCTCCCTCTCACTCTCTTTCTGGCAAAAAACTTGCATGGCCTCCGACGCCGATCCGGCGCCTCTCCGACCGCATTGGGGCAAGAAAGTGTTGGAAAAATAGTTGATTTTCGTCAACTTTTGGGCTCAGTTTTGAGTAGCACCCGAAATGAATTGAGTCCGGTGGATGACATTTTTGGATTCTACGCAGCGAGTACTATAAAATCGGTTACTCGAACACTCAAAACGGATCAAGAGTGAATGAGAT
>JAULKM010066394.1:0-12112 GCA_032355605.1 Rubia tinctorum | reverse complement strand
CTACCACTAACATTAAAAATATGTATCATAAGACGATTTAATCACATTAATACAATAAAATATTACACAATACATCATGAATCATCAGTGAAATATATAAAAATATGAGCGTCACAAAAAATATTACACAATATTTAAATAATTATCAACAAAATGTAGTTAAAAATGCATACCACAAACACCGCGCATCGCGCGGTGTTAATCCCGCTAGTCATGTACTATGTGCTACATCATGTTCTTGTGAGAGAGAATGATGACATAGGAATTCATCAAAAGATGCTAGAATTTGATCAACCATTCCTTTTATTTCTGATAATGTGAAGACTACTACCACACAGCATGCCAAAACAAGATTTTAAAGGATATGTTCGGCATCTTCTAAATGACATGGCAGATCCTATGACTAAGGAAGGAATGAATCTTAGAGATGCGGATTCAATGCTTTGATGGGTCAATTTCACGGTGAAAAATTGAAGAAGAAATCAACATCGACAAGTTGTTTGATTAATTGTTGAAGAGAAAACATCGTGAAGAACACTATACTCTTTTTCCACTGAATTTTTTTAATGAGGTAGTGTGATTATTGTAAACTATGGTAAATTATTTCATTTTGAATTTGTGATGTTAAATCCGGCCATGTGGGCCTTGAACGGTTTAATCTCAAAATTAGTTCATTAGGTTTTAGAACATTCAGTTCTGATTTGACTAAAATTAAATTTGGTAAGATTAGAAAAAACAATATTTATTCAATAAATTATCTTGATGAATTTCGGCCATGATGAGGTTATTTTAGGTATTTAGTTAGATATGATTTTAACTTCTTAATGCTTCCATAAGTCTTCTCAGTTTTTGACAGAAATTACATAATCATGTTCTGCTTAGAACTAGGGTTTGGCCGATTGTAACCCTATAAATAGAAGAGGCTTGGCCGAGTTTTATTCACCATATTTATCAATCAAATATTCAGAATTTTGAGTTAATACTCTTTACTTGCGAGCATTTTCATTGTTGCTTAATCTCCCGGGTTAATTAAGTATCAATACCCCTTATTTGTGAAATAATCCCGCGGGCTAGTTAGTGAGCAAATTTCGAGATTGAAAGCAATCCCGAGTGCTAGTTGTGATTAATTTCGTGCGGCCATATTAGGGTTTGTAAATCCTTTAATTTGGTCAAATATTTAAATTCAACAAATCAAAGTCTTTGATCCCGAGGAGATTCATATCACATGGTGCCGACTCTGATGCAAGAACTGATATTTCTCTTTGGATTATCCGTTGTTGACAGTCACTTTGTAGAACTGCTTTTATAGATCGAAGACAAGTCTCTGCATCTACTTGTAATGGTGAATTTGCAACAAAAAAATCCAGTCCTAATTGACATTGTCTCCCTTCTTGAACATGTGTGCTGAAACTTTCCAACTAGTTGTTCCTAGAGACCTTGAACTTTGATAGGATCCATCAAAGGTGACAAACATGCATTGGGCCATGTCAACTGATTGTGTAAATTCGTGATTTCCAGTGGAGGTTGTTTTGTGGAGGTGGTGGTTGTATTGTATGATCAACTTGACAATTAGCTTCATCAATTATGTCTTCACTATTTATCATGACACGGTTTAGTACGATGAAGGAATTTCGAGCCTCATGCCAGCATAGTATGAGGTCTTTTGGAAAATCATTCAAACTCATTGCCTTCTTTTGCTTCCATATTTCCCAAAGGATGCTAATTTATAGTCTGATCGCGTCCTTAATCTGGAGGCTGTTTAATCTAAAGCAAAAACTAGGAATTAATTTGCATTTGTGAAGACGAGTTGAAATCTATACCAAGAGAGGGCAGCATCCATATCCTTTTGAGTCTTCACAATATTGGAAAAGATGCGTTTCGTCTTCTTCACTTGTGTTGTGCAACTCGCACAATTTAATTGGTGCACGATTCCTCTTCGTGCAAGACATTTTTATTTTTTTTTACAGTTGGTAATGCACGATTGATCAACCTCCATTTAAGAACTTCCATCTAGTGTGGGAGCTTGAGATTCCAAATAAGTTTCCAAAAATCTACCTAATCCGTTCTTAGCTGTCTATGGCCTTTTCTGTTTTTTTTTTCCATAATCAAATGATATGCCTTTTCAACTGTGTACCTTTAATCTTTGCTAGGGCTCCAAATAGGTCTATCACAATCTCTTAAATTTATGTATGTGCAGATGGCCATTATACGAGGAATCGGGCCTTGTGGAAAAATAGTGCACAACAATGGGGTTCTCCATTCATTCTCTTGTGAGATGAGATCTGCTACTTTCAAATTTTTATGTGTGTCAATTAATAAGTTATGTATCAGAGGATTTGTCTTGTTTGGTATAAACTGATCTGTAATGTTAATGTCTTTTCCATTCACCGGATATCAAGCAAGGTTAGTTTTTATAATAGATCTTGACAATAATATTGACCTTCAACCCAAGGAATTAGTTCCCCTCGGTATAGCTGCAAGGAAGATTCTGTTTATCAGGTATTTGACTTTGTATACTTTGGCAAGTAAAGAAACGTTGTTTTTTTATTATTACCGATGTGTGCTTTCTTTGCAATGCTTTATCCATCCCTTTCATGGACCTTAATGCTAATTCACCATCTTCTTTAAACCTATAATAAACTACTAGGATTTCTAGTGAACTTTTATTTATTTCTGGGTTGCCTCCCCAAATAGACTTTGGTGTCATCTTGTCCAATGTTGTGAGTATAGTCTTGGGATTCTATAGATTCCCAAAGGATAAATGGCTACTGATGCTAGCACAGTTTTAGCTAGAGTTATTCTTCAAGGCAGTGTGTTAGTACTAGAATTTGTAGTATGCTTATGATTGATCTAGGCAGGCAGGCGCAGTGTCGTGTCTACTTTGACGCTCCCGTTAGCCATTATTACCATGTAGAAGCGTATCAAGGTGAATAGTGATATGATAGTAAATCTTATCTTGGATTCTGATTATTCCCTCGTTATATGGTGTTTGGTGGCTGATGGGACTGGAGCAGTCCCATGAAGCTCACCAAACCCCGTTGCTTGTCCGCTACTGCACCCTCGAGCCTAAAGGTCTCCTTGGGTTATTTCCTTGTAACTGGGATGTCAGGCCCATACGCCAATGGCTCGGTTGACTGAGTTGATCCAGGGCAATGGACTGAGTTCGAAATTGAATCCTTTTCGGTTATCCATGCTTGAGTCCTCCAGGGAGCAGGTAGCGTCCCTGGGGCCTGCTTCCTAACTGCTCTTTTTTCCCTTTTGGTGAAATTTGGCGATTTTTGGGATTTCAAAACCCCCAACGGATACACGATCGTCATTTCAATAATGCGTTGTTCGACAGTTATGCTACCTATCTGGATGTCTTCCACGAATCCCCATTCTGAAGGTTTCTGCATGCTGACTTATGAACTTTTGCCAACTCCCTAGGCAGTTATCATTATTCCTTTGTTGCCCTGCCTCCCGAGGAATTTATTACTCCCAACAGACCTCGCCTTTCATTTCTTTTCCTAACTACTCATCTTCTTCGTCATTTTGTTTCTCTGTTTTTTCTTCCTTCTTCTGTCTGCTCTCTAAAACAGTCTCGTTCTGACTTCACTTTCTCGGCAGCCTCTAATTCCTCTCCAGCTATCCTCTCTACTTCTTCTATCTTTATTTATGTTCTCGTTTTATTCCTCTCATTACGATGGTTTCTACTTTTGGCCCTCCGAAAGCGGATTCATATAGTGATATGACAAACCTTGATTTTATGGTGGCCCTTGACGTTATTGAGACCGCCTTTAATGCTAAAGAAATCATTTTCTATGACATCCGTGACCATGTTCTATTGCCAAGTGTCGCCCAGACGGTGCTAGGCGTGCTTGCTTGCATGGTCGTCGTCTACCTTGAGACCCTTGAAAATTACTGAATTCGATTCCCCCTTTCCTCTTTGTTTCAGACCGTTCTAGCCTTCTATGAGTTGGGACTACCCGATCTCTGCCCTAACTCTGTTCGTGTCCTTCTGGGATTTGAATTCATGTGTCTCCTTCTTCATGTTAACCCCTGAGTCATTCTATTTTGCGTCTTCAGCCATTCAGCTAGGATGCCTTCTGATTGGACTTTTCTAAAGTTACGGAAAGATGGGGTCAAACTACCAACCGACCTCCCCACTTGTGTTCAGTGGAAACGGTGATTCATCTTTGTGGATAAGGATCTAGTCCTGGGCTTGGACGGGCTTGAGAGGGTGATCTATCCCACCAGCCCGGAAAATGGGTGTGGGTCCCGCCCTAGCACCGCTGAGACAGCCATCCTACAACCCTTCCTTTCTTGCAACCACATCCTGTGGGATTTTACCCCCTGTGCTGCCGGCTTTCCGTATTTCCCTTGTGGCATTTCTCCCGTTGAAGGTCCCATTGATCTGAGTGGTATGGGTTCACTGTTTCTTTTTCGTTAGTCAACTTAGGATGTTGATTTTATTTGTCGTTACATGCTTTTAACTTGTTTTAACCTGTGTCATGTCTTTTTTTGCAGAGATGCATATGGCTGCATTCCTTAGGGACATGTCTAAGCTTTCCCGTGGGGTCGCGAGTAATCGTCCGACCTCCCATGTTGAGGATGCGACTGGGCTCGTTGATCAGCAGGTCATGGCCATAAATGTCTCCGACACCGAGGTTTCCGAGGAGGAGCTCATTTTGAAGGGGGTTTGTCGCAGCTATGGGAAAAGGATTGAGCAAAGTGGGACTGGCCTCAACCGGGCTTCTTTTGATGTGATTCATGAAAATGTCCTTGAGACCCCAGCCTCCAGGAAACAGAGGCTTGCTGTGACCGCTCAACCTATTCAAGCAGTTCCCTTCTCCCCCCTTTCATGCATGGCTTCTCTTCATGGGGTTCCATTCTGGGCCCTTTACGTAGGGCTTTGGCTCGAACATAGTTCATCTCCTAGGCCCCGCCTCTTCCTCACTTCAACGCCTAGCTGCGGGAGCGATCCTTCAACGTTGTTGGGTCAAAGTCTCTTGCTGACCAGTCAGACACAGCTATTTTTGAGGTGTGCTCTCCATTTTCATTTTCATTGGCTATTTGCTTCCACGAGCTAGAGAAGAAAGGACTGGATCTCTGCAGATCTCCCTGACTCGCGTTGAAGCAAAGGTTACCGAGCTACAGGCTTTCCAGGATTGGACCTTCCCTGGAAGTAGCATAAGCCTCTGCTCCCACGTGGTGCAGAGTACTAAGGCCCCTGAGCTTTTAAGTGATGCCTTGATAAGAGCCATTAACTTTTACTCTTGGACTGAAGACAAGGACTAGGTGTGGGTTGGCCTTGGTAATGCTTTTTGTTCCTTTTCGTGAACACAAATTTACTTAGTACTTCTCCCAACTGCACCCAGGCATGTCATAGGTTGAGCTTGACAACTGAACCCCTAACAGCATCTCTGCTGAGACTGATGCACACTTTGTTAGAGGGCCTCATCAACCTATTAATAATGTTGGAGTGCTCGCGAGGGATGAAGTCCAGGCCGCTGAGGAAGGCAAAACTCATGTCGGTTGGGAGGATGAAGATGAGATTGTTGTTAAAGAGCCTTAAAGGCTTTTGCTTATGTATTTATTGTGTTCCCTTGTTGAAGGATGAGCCAGTGCTTTTTCTTTTTATTTGTTTAGCCTGTATTCTCCTGCTGAGGGACTAACACTTATTTTCTTTTCTGTTTTGGGGTTTGTTTTTCCCCTTTTTGACTGATGAACTTTGCAGCTGTTAGGTTGCCTGCTTTGGTTAATTAACTTTGCTCATCTCTTTTGCCTTAGATTTACTTTGGGTTGCTATGGCTCATCTCCCTCATTTTCGAAATGTTATTTTCTTTGCGAAACTGCTTTCTTGTCTGTCCTTCTGTATATTTATCAAATTCAGAAGTGTTTCCTTGAGACACTTCCTAACAAGACTTTATTTTCTTTTCCTTTCTTTGCCTTTTGGCATCCGACCTGCACCTGCGCTGGCTATTGGGGCCAGCGCTGCAACTTTAGCCTCAATAAAGTTCATTACTCGATGGCTATGGTTGTGGATGAAGCTTCATTTTCTTTGCCTATTTAAGATCCATCCTGCGATTGCACTGGTTGTTAGGGCCAGCGCTGCAACTTAGCATGGATCAAGATCATTAGTCCATAGTTATGATTATGGTTGTGGACGGAGCTTTATTTCTTTTGCATATTTGTGATCCGTCCTGTAGTTGCGCTGGTTGTTGGAGCCTGCGCTGCAACTTTAGCCTAGATTAGGCTTATTTATGGACGGTCATGGTTGTGGCCAGAGCTTTATTTCCTTTGCCTATTTGAGATTTGGCCTACAATTGCGCTGGTAGTTGGGCCCAGCACTACAACTTTAGCCTGGATGAGGCTCATTTCTCGATGGCTATGGTTGTGGCGGGAGATTCATTTTTTTGCTTATTTGAGATTCGACCTACAATTGTGCTGGCTTTTGGGGCCAGCGTTGCAACTTTATTCTCTATTAGGCTCATTTCTCGACGGCTATGGTTGTGGCCAGAGTTTCATTTCCTTTGTCTATTTGAGATCTGGCCTGCAATTGCGCTATCTTAGGGGCTATCGCTGAAACTTTAGCATGGATCAGGCTCATTACTTAACAGTTTGTTGGCTAATTTTCTTACCTGCACTTGTCATTTCTAGAGAAATAGAAGAAAAAAAATGGAGGTGCAGGTCGGATTTCCTCGGTATCACACCCCTTAAAGTTTACAAAATATTTGATCCCTTCAAGAACCCCGTCTCACCTGTTGATCGTATCAAATTGTTTGACAGAAGGTTCCATGCATACATGAAGCTATGATTACTTAAGTGTAGTACCTTCTCAGGTTGGCTATGTTCCAGATCCGAGGGATTGGCCTTCGGTCCATCGTCTCCATTTTGTGCGCTCATTTCCCCAACACTTCAGCCACCCTGTATGGATTTTCCTATTCTGCGTCAAGCTTCTTCTGACCAGGGGATCATCTTGATTCATTCTTTCTCAAAGCTAAGTCCCCCAGTTTCAAGGATCTAACCCGCACCTTGCAGTTATAAAGTTGTTCCATCTAGGACTTATACCCAGCCTTTTTCGGTGCCACTTTCTCCCCGAGCTCTTCCTACCCATCTAGATTTTCCCTGACTGCTTGGTCATTATCTTCTTGGTTAATCATTTCAGTTACTCTCCTATTGGGTATCGCAATTTCTGGGGGGATGATCCCCTCGGTCCCGAAGCATAACATGTACGGAGATTCCCCGGTGGCTGTCCTTGGCGTGGTCATGCATGCCCACAACACACTTACCAGCTCTTCCTCCCATTCTTCTTTGGCCGGTTCTAGCCTCTTTTTTAGTCCTTGAACTATCGTCTTGTTTGTCATCTCCGTTTCCCTGTTTGCCCATTTGCCTACAGATAGGCTACGGAGGTGAACTGTTGCCTGATGTTCAAACTAGCACACCACGACCTGAATGAATCATTGGCGAATTTCTTCCCGTTGTCGCTTACTATCACTCCTGGGATACCGAATCTACATACTATCTTCCTCCAAGCAAATATTGTGACCCTTTTGCTTGTTATGCTTGCTACAACCTCTTCCTCCACCCATTTCGTTAAGTACCATTTGCTACCAAGAGGAACCTTTTTCTCCCTACTGCTTCAGGGAACGGCCCTGCATTATCGATCCCCCATTTGGCAAAGATCCGGGGTGATCTTATGCTAGTTATTCGCTCTGCAAGGAGCCTTTGCCACCTTGGCGTGTACTTGGCACTTGTGACATTCTTTGAATATTTTTTCGAACTCCGCCCTCATGGTCGGCCAGTAGTATCTTTCCGTTACTGCTCGAAACACCATCATTCTTGCTCCTTGATGACTGCCATGTCTCTTTTCATGCATCTTCTGAAGAACCTTGTCTGCCAACTCGGGTTCTGCGCATCTAAGTCATGGTTCAGTGCAACCTCTCTTCATAACAGCCCACTCATCACAGCGTACTGTAGTGCTTTTTTTTTACTTTCCTTACCTCCTTGTCATCTAATGGATGTCTCTTATCTTCTAAGTAGTTATGAATGAGTGTCGTCCAGTCGAGAGTTGCCTGTTATATTGCCCCTACTTGTCTTGTGTTGGTTGACATGCATGGTAGCTCCTTTAGCAGCACATATTTAGTTAAGTGTAGGTGAGCTGAGGACGCCGGCTTGATCAATGTCTCCGCTCTTATGTTCTATGACCTTGGAACCCTGGTGATGTCAAATTTCTCAAACTCAACCGCCAAATTTTTGACCTTGTCTCTGAACTTCGTCATTGCTGGATCCTTGGCAGCATACTGCCCATTATACAGGTTGGTTACCAACATCGAGTCCCCATAAGCATGCATCTTCTTCTCTCCCATCTTCCTCGCTAGGTCCAAACCCGCAATCAGCACCTTATATGCTGCTTCATTGTTGGAGGTTGAGAACTTAATACGCAGGTCGTAGGTTGACTCCACGCCTTTCGAGTTTGATATTACCAGACACGCACATGCTTCCTCCACTCTGGAGGCTCTGTCTATATATAGCTTCCAGACGTTTGTTCCTGTCTGCTAGTCTGCAGGATGGATAGCCTAGGCATCTCCTTTGATTTATTTCATCCGTCATTCCTTGGGCATCTCTGCCAGAAATTCTGCCATTACCTTCCCCTTTATTGCTTTCCTTGGGGCTTATTCAATGGCATGCTCTCCTAGCTCAATTACCCACTTCACCAATCTTCCTAAGGCTTTAGGTTTGGTCAGTATTGCCTTCAACAGCTGATTTGTCAAAACTATCATAGGATGCGCTAGAAAGTACTTCCTTAGCCTCATTGCTACGTGAATCAGAGCTAAGGCAAGCTTCTCCTGTTGTGGTATTCCCGCTCTGGCCCTTGCAGGGCTTGGCTCACAAAGTACACAGGTCGTTGAACTTTGTTCTCCTCCCATACCAGCACACCGCTAACTGCTTATTCGCTTGCTACTGCATACAAATTCTGGGTTTCCCCCTTTTTTTGGGCTGGTCAAGGTCAGAAACTTCTTTAGGTAGGCCTTTAGTTCCTCAAATGCTTTCTCCTGCAGTTCTCCCCACTACACCATTCCTTTGTTGTCCACACACCCCCTCAATGTTTTGAGGAAAGGAAGTGCTCTCTCTGCTACTCGAGACACAAAATGATTCATAGCTGCCAACTTCTCATTAAGGCTCTGCACCTCCTTGACTGTGTTTGGAGAATTCATTGACAAAATTGCCTTTATCTTCTTGGGGTTTTCCTGCAACCCTTCATTTGACACCATGTGTCCTAGGAATTTTCCTACCCCTGCTCGAAACTCTATTTGGCTAGGTTCAGTTTCATCCCAGTCTCCCTGAATTGTACCAAGGTCTCCTTGACATCCTTCACAAAGGTCTTACACTGGCTGCTCTTTATCACCATGTCATCCATATACACCTCCAGGTTCTTTCCGATCTGTTTCCAAAAGAATTTGTCCACCACCCTTTGGTATGTGGCCCTGGTATTCCTCAGACCAAAAAGCATCATCCGGTAGCCAAAGGCTCCTTTCTCCTTAATAAAAGCATTTTTTTTCTACATAACTCTCTAGCATGGAAATCTGATGATAACCCTTGTATGCATCGAGAAAATATTTAATTGGGTAGTTGTTAAAGACGTCTACCTTCTGGTCAATGACCACCAACATGTAGTAATCCTTGAGGCAAGCCTTTTTTAAATCTGTGTAGACAACACATTGTCCAACTGCTGTTTGTCTTTTTCATTAGTACAGGGTTAGCCAGACAGGTCGGGTTGGCGATTTCTTTCAGGATCCTCGTCGTGTCCAGCTGGCTCACCTCCCCGTTTACTGCTTCATTTCTCTCCCTACATAGCATCCTCCATTTTTGCTTGACCTGCTTGTAAGAAGGGTCTACTTTTAACTCGTGACAGTCGACATATTTTGGTACCCCTGTCAGTTCTTCCCATTTCTAGATGTAGCCTCGCCTTTTCTCCTTCAGGACATTTACCAACTCATTTTTCATTTCATGTGGGAGAGATATTCCCACCTGTACTGACTAGCTTCTGTTCAGCTTTATCGTTTCTAGTTCTACGCCAAGCTTTTACGGGTCGTCCCTGCCTGCGATCATTCTGACAGGCCTGGCTTTGTTGGCTTGTTCTTTCTGTCTCCCATTTCTATATTCTCATTTTCTCTTTTTGAGTGCAATCATGTAGCATTCTCCAGCTCTTTGTTAGTCTCATCTCACCGTGGTTATTCCTCCTCTAGTCTGGAATTTAACAGAAGGTGTAGGGTTGACACTGTGCCTTTAAGTAATGCTAATGTATGCCTACCTAATATCAGGTTATATGGGTTGTTCACATTCACGATTATGAACTCCATGTCCATGGTCTTGCTCTTTTCACCTTCCCTCACCGTCATCGGGAAGAGTATGGTTCCTTCTGCCCAGACTGTTTAGTTTTCAAAGTCTACCAGCGGGGTGTCCATCCATTCCAACTTCCCCCTGGTATTCTCATCTAGCTTCTCAAAGCAGTGCTAGTACGTGATTTCCGCAGAGCTTCCACGGTCAACATATGCGCGATGAATCCTTTTATCCATCACCCTGACTATTGTCGCCACTGCATATCGGATAGCTAGCGTAAAAAATTATTGCTTCATTTGCTTTTAGCTTCCTTTCCTTCGGCGTTGGTTGTGGTGTGTGTCTGCAGCGTGCCTTTTGCTGAGACTCAGCCCTTCCTCCCATACTTTTGCCTATGATGGCGTATATGTCTGTCACCATGGCCATTCTGCCATCTTCCCCGGGGGTGTCCTCTCTTTGCCTCTTTTCATGCTGCTCACCTTTCTTGGCCGTGGCCATCTCCTTTCCTTTATCCCACCTATGTTCTATATTAGGGCTCCTTGTTCTCTCTCGACCGTTTTACTATCTGCGAGATCCTCCGTACTTATTCTTGCTCTGATAGGTGGCCTTGTTATGGGCCTTTGCACTTTTTGCCAAGTGCGCTAGCTCACCGCTCTACACAAAATCCTCAATATTATGCTCCAAATGAATGTAGTTATTATTTTCATTGACATGGTCATCATTGTAATCACAGAAACGAGACTTATTTCTCTTTCCATGATTTTTTTACCCTGGACAACAAATCATGTATGTCTTTTCCTGCGCACAAGGCGAGAATAACCTTGGGATTTTTTATCAGCGGGATGAAGACCCTTTCCAACCTATTTAACCTGTTTGGAAACTCCAGGGTACCTGCTCGGGCAGCCATAACTTTTCTTGGCTTTCCTTCTGTGCTCTCCATGTCGGCCTTCTGCTAATTGGGACCTCCTTGTGATTCCTTCCTTCTTTTGTCAGCTAGGTATGCCCTATTAAATTTTCCAACTCTCCTTATCAGTTGGTCGATCGTCGTAGTCGGGTCCAGGGTGAATTCCCTCAACAACAGCTTGTGCCTCAAATCATTTATAAAAGTGTCAATAAGGAACTGGCTACTTCTCTCCTCCACCTGGTTTTCCTCGTCATTAAACCGCACCACCGACAATGTCTCTACTTGCTTCTGCCTGATGGCCAGCAGCTCAGACCTCGTATTCTGGAACTTTTTCCTCTGCATGAAGCGGGTCAGGAACTTTTGCTCCAGCTGACTGAAGTTTTCAATTGTCCCATATTCCAAGTTTCTAAACCACACCCTGGCCGCTGCTGTCATGGTGGTTGCAAACACTTTGAACCAAATGACTTCCGATATGGCGAAAGTGGCCATGTTGGTGCAGAACGTGTGCAAATGATCCTCCGGGTCGGCCTCGCCATTATACTTCCCCAGGTTCATTGGTATTTTCTGCTTTGGATCAGCCGTAAACAGCTATATCTGCTTGGTGAATGATGAACCCCTAGTCTTGTTACTCGAGCCTTCTTGATACGATATCAAAAATGTCATTTATTATATTTTTCTTAGTTTAGTATTTTTAGGAGCATATCACTATACGCTTTTCCCATTGGGTTTTTTAATGAGGTAGTGTGCTCATATTTAGAATTATATTTAAATAATGTAATTTAGGAGTTTTGATTTGATTAGAATTAGATTCGGTAGGTTTAGATAAGTTAGATTCATTTAAGAATTCATCCAATATTTGGATTGATTTACTTAGATGAATATGGTAAT
>JAULKM010066386.1:0-12112 GCA_032355605.1 Rubia tinctorum | reverse complement strand
AGCTCGAACCCGACCCTCACCCCGTGGTTCGCTGACGACATCAGCGACCTCAGCGACTGCCACAGCACGGACGCCGCGGCGCCGGTCTGCGTCATCCGGTGCACGATTTTACTACACGACGTGTTCGCTTTCTCCATCGCGATTTCCAAATCTCTCTTCGCACTCTTCGCCATATTCGACGCGTCCTCGTTCATAATGACGAACGACACGAGCATCGCGGATGCAGCGGTTGTTGAAAGAGCAAGGAGAGCAGTCCAGTTAGGGTTAGGGTTAGGCGATGCACTGATAACCGCCGGCGGAGTTGCCGCGGGAACCTCGATATCATTGGTCGAATTCCCCAGAAACTTTCCGTTAGTCTTATTATTGGCGCGGATTGAGGTGTTGAATGCGCGCCGGCGGGGGAGGTGAATTAACCGCCCAGCCTTTCGACAACAAAGCCGAAACATGACGTAATTCGCAATCCGCCGCTTCTGTTGTTTTGATTTTTGATGAAATTCAGGAAATGAGGAATGTCAGGGAGCATTGAAATTGGGAGAAGGTCATCGGAAAAAGTGGAGGATGTAGAATCGGAAGGCGGTGAAAGGCGGTGGCGGGTATAAGAAAGTGGGGAGGGAATTTTGGGGAAGATGCGAATTACAAATATTGGTGAAGAGGCTTCACGCGCGCTGGGAGAGAGTGAATCACACGGGTCTACCAGACAGAGGCGGTGCCGATGCGGTGTTAGAGCAATGTTAATTTTTAATAACAACTTAAATTTGATACTTTCATAAACTTTGAATAAACTCTTCAACACCATGCAGATGATACGATCGAAATGCAATATTGATTGGTTAGTACTTAATTGGAGCAAATTACAAAGCTAAATGGCAAATAAAGTTTGAGAAAGTTTCGTTAGACCGAAATAAATATTCAATCATTAAAAATCTATTTTCAACCTTTTCAGAGTTAAAATATAATTGTTTATATATTATGATACATTCAAAAGTTGAGATGGTCTTATGTGATGCAGACTAAACTTGTGTCAAGGGCATTTATATAATTCTACCTATATTCTACCTCTAGGGTTATATCTCTAATAATTTTACGGGGACCTATTTCTAATAACTTTACAGAGATATATCACTAATATTTTTTCAGGTATTTTTTGTTCAATTTTTCCCATCATTTTCCCGCCACAATCTGCAAAAAATTGAAAAAAAAATGTCACCTAAAATAATTTTTAAATGCAAAAAATTAATATAATCATCGAACGGAAAAATATAACATCATAAAAAATTAGCCGAACATCAACAGAAAAAAGCATCAACTAAAAAATTGAAGAAAAAAAATATAAAAAACAAATAAAATAGCAAAAAATTATTTAAGATTACATAAAAATCGACAAAAATATATTTAAAAAATGTCGAGTACAACTAACAAAAGATCAACGAAACATCATAGAAACATCTACAAATCTTCAATTATCAATTTTTAATAGAAACTACAAAAATCAACTAATATAAATCAAAAACTAAAAATATCAATTCCTATCACCTAAACTTCACCAAAAAAATGAAAAACGTCAACATAAGAAAAAAACACTACAAAAAATCAACCTATCTCATCCAAAACTACAAACATCAACTCGTATAACATAAAACTCAACGAGAATGAAAAAACATCAACACGAGCGGAAAAAAAATCAACCCACATAACCAAAAAAACAAAAAAAAAAAATCGACTCAGATCAACTAAAACTCATCCAGAAAGTGAAAAACATCAACATGAGGAAAAAATCAACAAGAAAACTACGGCACCTCAAGAGTATAAATTATTCACTCAAAAAATCATAAAACGTCAACAAATTTTTTGAAAAAAAACTACAAATATCTACTCATATCACCAAAAATGTACAAACATCAACTCCTAATACCTGAACCTCATTCGAAAAATGAAAAATATCAGCACCAGAAAAATATCATTACAAACATCAACTCCTGTTACCAAAAGCTCAGCCGGAAAATGAAAAACATCAATATGAGAAGAAGAAAAAACTGCAAATATCAATCCGTATCAACCAAAAAAAGATAAAACATCAACTCATATCAATTAAAGTTCACACAAATATTAAAAACATCAACATAAGAAGAAGAAAAACTACAAACATCAGCAAAAAAGTTACAGTACCTCAAGAACTAAAATTCTTCAAAAAAAAGACCTGGTGGAATTTGAACCCAGGTCACTAATCTCAAAGCATAGAGCAATAACCACTACAGAAAATACTCTTATTGAACATACACTCGGTCGAATAATATTAAACCTCAGTATATACATCAACATAAATTCTTCAAAATAAAGTTCATCGTAAGATTCGAACTCCAGACCTATAACCTAAACAACAAGAGTGTTAACCACTAGACCAAACAATCTTTGCTAACAATAAATTCAGTCAAGTAAATATTAAAGCTTAACAAGTCATTGATAAAAAAAATAAAACACAATATTATACCTCATCGCTCATGAGCAGCTAAGCCGCTTGCCTCCGTTGTCGCCACTATCCACTGGCGACAAAGTCTGAAGCTACGCTCTGGAATCATCTTTAAAAACAATAATATCTCGCGCACTTTGCACGTGTGAGACTTCTTCTCCCCTAGGCACGTGGATCTCATTGTTGACGTTCGCCTGTATCTAACCGTCGACGTTTGCTTACATCATCTACAATCGTCGGTAGCAACTACGATCGAACCTTCATTCCGTTCATCATGGACACACCCTCCACTGCTGCCACCACCTACAATCGAAGCTCTACGCGTCAATCTCGATGCTTTCGATTGAAGCTTCTAGTAGGCGCCGTTGCGAGAACTTCAAGCCGATCGGAGAATCAAAATCGGAGCAATTGTTGGAGAATCCGCCGCTGCTGATTACGATCAAAACACAGAGAATCGATGCCAGAGCAGTGGAGTGGCGGAGCGGCGGAGCAGTGGCGCAGAGCGGCGGTTGGCGGCGGTTCAGAATCGGAGAAGAAGCAGTTTTCGATCGGCGAGAAAAATAGAATTGTAAATTTCATTTTCCCGTAATATATATAAAATTTTAATAATTGCACAACAGGTCCCTAGATTTATTACTATATTCAAAGAAAAACCCCATCCCAAAATTAAAATTTATATTAATTGCATAACATAGTCTGCCTAAAGTTTAGACTGCATAAAATAAGACTTTGTGCTAAAAGTTTTTAAAAATTATTTTTAAAACTCAATACATTCGATGAAAAAAAAAATCAAATCAACACATTTATTCTTATCAACACATTTTACAGCAAGAAAAATGTTATCTTCAACATCCTACAACAAGGGGAAAAAGGTAAAAAAAAAAAAAAGGGCCAATCAATCATAAGTTTGAATTTTAGCCTTTTGTGTCCAATTGAGCTAATATCAAACAGGCCCAGAACTGTGAGTTGACCCTTGTATCATGTTTCAGTCCAAAATTTAATCTCTTCTTCACAAATTTTCATATTTATTCCAAAATTTCTCCATATTTTTCTAGTATCTTAATGTCTCACCATAAGGTTGGAAACGACAGTCTCACTTAAATCTTTGTAAATATGTATCACAATAAGATTGGAAAAGTCAGTCTCACTTAAATCCTTGTAAAAAATATAACAAATACATATTTACAAAAACCACGAAGGGGTTTAATTTGTAGTAGCTTTTTAATTCACAGTGCAATAATATGAAAGTTTCTGAATGTATAAACGCCCCTCATATTCACGCCAAAATGAAAGGCATTTGATTGATTAATCAATAAATTAATTGATTTTATTTAAAGAAAATGAATTAAAAGCCACATGCCAACTGCATACTTTTATTATTTGGATAATGTGAATTAAAGTTACAGCAACTAATAAAAATCATAGAAAACCAAAAACACCAATTACATGTGGCCTAACTAAATGAATAAATCAGTTGAAATTGGTGCTCTTCGGCTTGTTCACGTTTGGGGACATAACTTCACGCAGCTGCTTCTCCTGCGACAGCGTTTTGGCCAACTTTCCGAGGGCATCTTCATTGGTTCCTATGTTCAATTCATTAAAACCGCCGGTCTGAAAATTAACCGAACAAACCGGTTTCTTCAACAATTTTTGCCCGACTTCGACCAGACCGCTAAGGTTTCCTTCGGTTGCAATGTCCACTGATGACAAGTCTCCAACCAACGTATCGTCCTGTAAAATCAATTCATTAATCAGTTAAACCTTTTGATCAAGTAAAATAAAGTCATTTTATAGCTAGAAAGAATAGATGAAGTGATGTTCAATCTATGGGCGAGATCAATGTATGATCCATCATAACAACGGGTCTAACTGGCCAGTACTTACTTGAATTCTGAGGTAATTTTCCTCGGATTGTAGGGCACGGAAGATGGTGGAAAGGTGAAAGTCAACCATATCGCCACTTGCTTGAGAGAAGGCGTCAATAAGCGGCGTAGAACCGCCGCTAGTCAACCACCCCAAAACGCCCCATTTCGCCGCTTCGTGCGCACTGTACTTCCCTTCTTCTTTAGGGGTGCCCGTGCCAAGGGACAGTACTATGAACTTATTGTACTCCAACGGATGCATCGGTGAAAAGTCCGTATTTCCCGTGCTCACTTCCCTCGTCACTGCGTTTATAGCTACAAGAGCCTGAAAATTCACCAAAAACTCCATATTTAGTTTCTCCATCCATCATAGTGTACATCCAGGCCCTGAGCTGATTTGAACTTAATTGAACTAGAATAAGTGTGTTAAAAGATAGTAATAATATGACTAAAGAAAACTAAATGTCACCAAAATTAAATTTCTACCGAACTGAAGTGCAAAAAATAAACTTTAGAAAATAAGACCTTACAGATGGAACAAAAGAAAACGTATATATGTACCGGATTATTGGCGGCAACGCCACCGTCGACGAGGTGAAACTCCCTTACGCTGCCATCGGAGTCTCGGGTTTCGAAGTAATGGGCCGGGAGATACGTCGGAGCGGCGGAAGTTCCGATGCATATGTCCTTGAGCTTGGCGTCTAACATAGGATGGTGTTTCACCTGAAACAGCATAAATAAATTAATAATTAGGTTCGAGAATCAATAATTAGTTCAATTGATTAGGTCAAATACTAAATTATCACCGTGTAGCTGGAGAAAATTGTGGGCTGGAGAAATTTGACGTCAAAAGTTGGGATGACAACGTTAGTCAACGTTTGGGACAACTTGATGTCGCCGAGCTTTTCCTGAAGAAGTCCGTGGAGGTATTTGCCGTCGTATCTCGGTCCGGAGACGGCTTTCACCACCTTCTCGGCTGCGCCGGGAAGATAGTAGTAGCTGATAATCACGAAAGATATTTAATTAATAATAAATAATTAAATATAAAAATAATATGAATGATTAATTTTTTATTAGTTAGGATATTAACTGTTCTTGAGGGAAGATCTTGGGGCAGTGATCAAGGTAGAAGTTCTTGATGTCCTTGGCGGCAAAGAGCGGCCGGTTCTCCTCATTCGGGGCGGTGAGCATCGCTGTCACGAGACCGCCGGTGCTCGTGCCGGCAATCACATCAAAGTAATCGGCAAGTCGAACATCTTCGCCGTCTAGTTTCTGACAAATGGAATAACATAAGGAGTTACAAAGGCACGTGGAGTAATTTTTGAATGATCTAATGAGAATTTCAAGTTCGTATACTCCATCTGATATACTAACAGTGTCACCGTTTGGTTTTACACATTGATTCTGGTGAGTAGAATAAGTGAATAAATTTGGAAGAATTTTAGCAAAACAAGGTAAGAGGGCCACTGTTAAAAACCCGTCTCAAAATAGAAATGAGTGACAGTATTTGAAAACCGAAACTAGTATATACTTCCCTCTCCGGCTAATGTCATAAAACAGACACTTTACTATTTGAATGTATTTTATTTTCAAGTTGAAATGTGTGGATAGAAAAGTGAGCGGAGAAAGTGAAATTATCCATTTTTTCCATTAAAAAGTATGACAATATCAGAAAATTATAGCAAATTTAAAAGTGTCACGGTTTTAGAAGAATGGAAGAAGTACCTGAAGCTCCGACTCTAAGAATGCAAGGATGACTCCAGGGATGATTCCCCGGATGCCACCACCGTCGATGCTCAAGATTGTGATCGACTTTCCGTAGGTTGGAGGCTGGATAGGGGTGGGTCTGGGAGCTTGCAATGCGGCCATCTTAATTTTAGTAAGCAAAGAAGAGGAAAAAGAGAGAGTTCTTTTAGTTTAGTATGAAGGTTTTGAATGCCAGAGGATTTTTGTTTGGTTTAAGGTGACTGGGAAATGGAGAAGTTTGGAGTATATATAGGGTTGGAAGTTGGAAGTGTGTAGTATGCTTATGTTTGAAAATTCGTTTGTTTAATTTTAAGATTTGTGTGTCTATTAATTTAGTTATTTGATTAAAGTTTCGTAAATTTCATGTGTTGTCTTTGTCAGATTGGACCAAGACCAACCAATCATCTAGTCTCCGGCTGGACTAGATCGTCTGCAAACGAAGAAATTTCCAAGTTTTGCCCATAATCTGTTAACGAATGAAACTGTGATAGATTGTTTTCTCTTTATTAAAAAGAAGAAAAAAGGAAAATCTTTCATTTCACTGTTAAAACTGAGCGTTTAGTGCCATGTGCGAGATATAACGCATAAGATATCGTGTATATAAAGTTAGTTGCTTAGGTAATTAATTAACATTTACTTTTTTGAACCCATCTATTTTGTGAGTCAGTCACTTGAAATTCCATAATTTATGAAAACATCGGGTTTTAAAATGCAAATTAGAAGAAATTAAGATAAAATTTTCAAGTTTCGTTAATCAGTTTTTAAATTTATAACCGCAACACATTGCATTATAAATTTTTAATATTACAATTAAAATATTTCACATTTCTATAATTAAATTTTGTATTCGTATTATAATCAGCAATATAAAGACAGGTCTAATTTGACAATACGTGAAAGAATAAAACTACTTTCACCAACAGTTTGAGTATGGGCATGGGCGTAGCTTTCACATTCCATCTGCTGCTATATTTTATCACCTAATGAAAATTAAAAATTCATTTAACTTGCCATGTGCTACATGCACCATTTGTTAAGAAAAATATTATTTTATTCAGTAATTTTTTATTTTGGGGGTTAAGAACAATGTATTGCAAGTGCATGGTGACAGTTCGAATCAGACAAAAATTAAAATATAATTTCCACCTAGAAGGGTCAATTAATTTCAATAATCATTAGAACTCATTAAATACAAGTTAATGAGATTGAAAATTTCCATTATTTTATAGTTTGGGATTATGATCAAATGGGTTTTATAGCATTGGGTTACAAGAAAAAATGAGATTGGAATCCCAATCTTTCCATATACCTATTTAAAATTGGGTAATTATGGATAACCAATTAATATTCGATTAATTCCCGTCTTTTGATTAATATATTATTTAGTGTAATTAGACTCCACAAAAGCGTGAATGTTTTTTATTCTTTTCTGACTATTTTTTAGTTACATTTTCCAAATTTCATCAAATTCCTACTACGACTGTAAACGAGTTTGTTCAAGTTCAAATTGTTTAAAATATTTCGAACTCGGTTCGATTCAATTGAATCTGTAAAATCATGATTCACCTCGACCTGGAGTGAAATTAATTTAGTTTAACCTCGAAAACGAGCAATGAATAAATATATTATATTATTTACATTATATTATATTATATTATATGTAATAAAAATGAGATATATATAATATATTGGCTCCGTAAACTCGACGAGATTAACGAACAATATTAGTTGGGTTTGAGCTCGAACTCGAATATTGTACGAGCTCGAATATTGTACATGTTCGAGGTTGAATACTGTACGAGGTCGAATACTGTACGAGCTCAATCCCGAATACTGTACGAGCTCAATCCTAAATACTGTATGAGCTCGATCTAGATTATTGTACGAGCTCAATCCAAAATACTGTACCAGCTTGATCCCGAATAGTGTACGAGCTCTCGATCTATAATAGTGTACGAGCTCTTGATCTAGAATAGTGTACGAGCTCGATCCCAAATACTGTACGAGCTCGATCCTGAGTATTGTACGAGTTTGATTCTGAATACTGTACGAGCTCTCGATTTAGAATACTGTACGAGCTCGATCCCAAATACTGTACGAGCTCGATCCCGAATATTGTACCAAATTATTAGACTACTGATTTATACATGCATTAAAGATGTATAATTGGCGAATTCTAGTGACTTTTTATGTTAAATATTATATATGCATTTAATTGGTAATTTTGGCTATTTATTGAATATTTGTTGGGTTCCCATAAAGTTAACATAATTTGGGACCCATTGGGATCAAAATTTCCCATTAAATATAATCATTCTCATCTCACCCAATCCCAAAATCTAATGGGTATTTAATACCTGCTCCTATTAACTAATTATTTATTAATTTCTCATCATGTTTCTTCTCAATCCCGCCCAATTTACACCTCTACCCACCCACGTCACATTGTTTAAATTACAAATTTACAACTGAAGTTCAACCTTAAAAAATGAACATAATTCTAGTAGAGTGCTACTAATAGGAGCTTCTTTCATAATAATACAATCGTTGGAGCAAGTCCATGGTTACAAGCCTACCCATGATGCCACAATTGCATGATCAGTAAAACTACATCTAAAAAGGTTGGAATAATGAGACTAATTAAGGTTTAGAAGAAATTAAGATAAAATTTTTGGATTGCATGAACGGGTTATAAAATTTATAACTACTACACGTTGCATAATAAAACTTTAATATTGCAACAAAGACCTTTTACCTTTTATTATTCTAATTAAATCCCGTTTTTCCATAAACCTATGGAAAAACCGTCTTTCCCAACACTTTGTCTTATCCAATTGGTAATTCTAGCACTCTTTATACATGAATTATATTTATATGGAAAAAAAATCTATTCTATCCTATTACCCTAATATTGTTGGTCAAAATTCTATGTTTTGAAATGAAAACTAGGAGAAAGAGTCTAGTGGATCTTCAGAAGACTCAGTGTGTTAGTGACAGATTGGCAAGGTGTTTTGACATTTTCAAAAACACAAGATGATGCTTTATAAAATTTAATAAATAAATATATTCTCCAACCATCAGATACTTATTAGTATGTGATAATATGTCCCATTTTTTAAAAGTGTTAAAATAACCTCAAGTTGACCAGAACTTCCTTTCTATGATGGTCAATGTCGGCCAATAGTGAAACGACTAAAAAACCCTTAAATTTAATCAAGTAAAAAAGAAGAAAAAAAATGCTCACATAACCATCCGTTCATTCACATGTGCAATATGACCATCTGAAAGTGCCAAAATACCCTCAAATTAACCTAAAATTGTAGTAACACCTAATGTTCAAATGACCTAAAACATTGTTTAAAATTTTGGAAAAAAATTATCGCTCTATTTTGAATATCTTCTTCGGAAAATTTACTTGTATCACCAATTTCATACAATTAATCTTAAATTGTCCATCCAATTTTCAAAAATCAAAGAGAGATAGCTCAACAAACTACGAGATTTGAATTATTTGAAACATGAGAGTTGTAGGCCCAAATTCAACAAGTGTAATGTGAATAACTACATTAAGTATCAGGAATCTGAATATCCATCATCCTCTTTGACTTCCTTCGGCGATTCATTGTCGCTGTTACAACGCTGGTTGCTGTCCTTGGAGGGGCTATCCATCAGGACCAGATTCAAATTTTACGAAATTGACGATGAATTCAACTTAATTTTTCGATCAATGTGAATTTCTTGACCATAGAAATCCTTGAATCCTCATACGGCATGGGAAAAAAGAAGCAAAGTATCATCTCCGCAAAGATGTGGTGGCTAGAATCAATGGGTATGAAAATCAAATAAAAATGATTTTGGGGTGATTTTCCTGAGAGAATACCAAGAAAATGAACAGTTCGAACATGTGGTGTTTGTTTGAAATATTAGCCAGAGACAGGAAGGGGGAGGGGATCAGTGATGGATGGAAGAGATGAAGGGGAGCAATTGGGGAAGAGGGAAGGAATGGGCAGGGGAGGGTGTGGCGTTGTTAAAATTAATGGTGATGGTGGTGCAATAAGGAGCTACATGGGTGTTGTTGAGTTGGGTGATGTTGGTGGGCGATATGATCTTGTGGCAAGACTGGTGGTAGCTGAAATCGATATGTGAGAGTTGCCAAACAAATATGACTAATTTGGCTTTTAATTTTTTGGCCAAAAAATTGATGAGAGTGGTGGTTCTAGTGAGGGAATACCAAGAAAATGAAGAGTTCTAACATGTTGGGGGTCATTTGAACATTCGACAGAGGTACATGGGAGGAAGGGGATCAGCGATGGCAGGAAGAGAGAAAGGCAACCGAGGAAGATGGGTGGCAAGGAAGTGAGAGGGGAGGGTGTGTGGCATTGTTAAAATTAATGATGATGGTGGTGCAATGAGGTGCTACATGGGTGTAGTTAAGTTGCGGGTGACGCTAATGGGTGATATGGTGTTGTGGCAAGACTAGTAGTGGTTGAAATCAATGCGTGAGGATTGCCAAACAAACAAGACTATTTTTGTCATTTAACTTTTTTGATCGAAAAACGATGAGAGGGGTTAAGTTATTAACTTGGACATTGATCAAGGTTTGGGGTGAAAACGAACACGCACGTTCGTGAACAAGCTCGGGATCAGCTCGGTTATAGATCAGATCGTTCATGTATTAAATGAACAAACACGAACAAAATTTTAGGCTCGATTAATAAACGAACATAATGTTGATCGACTCGTTTATGTTCGCGAAAAACTCGATAAGAAGCTCAATCAAACTTGATTATGACTCGATTAGAACTCGTCTAAAGTATGTAATAACTAATATTAAGTGGTACCTTAAATATCATGTATTTAATTTTAATAACAGCTGGAATGGGAAAGCCTGACAATGGTCCAAAGCTAATGTCAAGCTGAGGTTCTGCTTCATACTAGTGTAGTTGATGGATTGCTTTATTTCCATATTATGAGTTTAACAGTATCATTTTATATTTTGTATCTGATGATTTAGATGAACTTTGAGCTTCTTGTACATTAAGGATACTGCTACTACAAGTCTTGTGTGTTTCATTCCTGATTAACTGATATGTGTCCTACGATAAATAGGCACTTGGCAGGACGAGTTAGCAAGTCGAAGTAACCCTTCTCGGCTCTTACGGAAGAAAAAAAATGCTTGTCCCACATTGGATAGCATGTAGAGGTAGGGGAAAAAATTACTTATATATATGGTATCACTCCCCTCTTCTCTTAGAAGTCACAAGACTCAATTGAAAGCCCAAATAATATTATGGTGCTAGAACAATTGGGCCTTAAAATGACTTGTTTAAGTTAAATCTTTAACCCTTATATTAAATTTTTGGTCAAATTAATTCAGTTTTAATTATTTAATTTTGAGCTCGTAATTGAGTTCCTGAGCTGTAATCGAGTTTATAAGCTCGAACTTGAGCTTGGTTATCACTTACGAGCCGAACATGAGCTGATCTCGAACTTTGCTAATTTTAATTGAGCCGATCTCGAGCTTGACACTTACATCAACTAGGTAGGGTAATTTTTGCACTAAAAATATCTGGGGGTTATATTGACAGTTATGTCAAGTAGGTATGAGGTTATATTGGTATATATCCCATGAGTTTTTCATCATTAATAATTGGGTCAACGAAAATAACCAAAAGTATTTTGAGTTGATTACATGTCGGGTTATAGAGTTGATCTATCAGGTTGAATAGTGTAAAGGTTGAATCGTGTTTGGGTTTAGATCGGGTTTCGGGTTGAGTCTGGTCGAGTCGGGTGCGGGTTCAGGTTAGAGTCTGATCGTGTCGGGTTCGAGTTCGGGTTGAGTCTGGTCGTGTCGGGTTCAGGTTCGGGTTGAGTCTGGTCGTATCGGGTTCGGGTTCGGGTTGATAGATCTCAGGTCGGATTCGGGTTCGGACTGAATTTGGTCGTGTCGGGTTCGTGTCGGGTCAATATTTCTCGGGTTATAATCAGGTTTCAGGTTGAAGTTCGGTCGTGTCGGCTTAGATTCGGGTTGAAATCT
>JAULKM010066377.1:0-12113 GCA_032355605.1 Rubia tinctorum | reverse complement strand
ATTTGCTAATTTCTCCAAACCCTAACACATAATCATACAAGCATTTCATATACTCAAACTTCCAATATCATAAATGAGTTCAACAACCCATTTCAAGAACCCTAAATGCACAATAGATAAAGCATTAAATAAAATATATACAAGTCTCAAAACATGGGCTTGGAAGCCTAATCAATTTCTCCCAAGGATATGTTTAGCTACTACTAATCATACTAATTAACAAATGCAATTCAAACATTGAATCAAAGTAGAACGGAGTTGAAATTAGAGGAAAACTAGGGTTTGTTGCAGAGAAAATCGGGAAGAAAAACAGGTGATGATGAAAGAGAAAAGTGATGAGTGTTTATAGTACAAAAATCCCAAAATGTAAGTCTGGGCAGTTGCCCGTCGCGACTCGCGATGGAAAGAACACTCTGCCCTTAATTGAACTTTTCTCTTTGGTTTTCATGTACTCTTCTCTTCTTTCTTTCTTCGGGTCTTGAAAAGTCTTCATGGTCTTCAAAATGGAGTCTTCGATGTCTTCAAATCTTCAACAATTGCCCCGTCTCACGGAATTCGTATTAAAAGTGACAAAAGCGATTAAGTCGCTCTCAACTCTAATAATAGAAATTCAAGTCAAAATATAGTCTTTAAAGCCTAAAAGTCCACCAAAATGAGTACAAAAAAATCCCAAAATCACCATATAAAATGGACACATCAGGCACCGTCTTCCATTCTTGGCCTTCTAGAATTTCAAATCCACCTTTCCCTGGTTCAATTCCATTTACTACTATACTTTGGAGTTTGTGGCCTTCAATCTACTACAATCTCTTTGAATGGCCTTTGATATCTTCTACCATCCTTGCTAATGTCCTTCAAATATCTTCTACCACCTTCGCGGATGACCTTCTACAAAAAGATGATGAAAAAGTAGTCACGAGCAACCTACTAATAAGATTACAAATAAAAATCTTGGTGCTCGTGACCAGTTAGCTCTACAAAAGCTAATATGGCTATTCCCAACTAAGATGAGGGTCTTTTGGGCTGCTAAATGTGAAACTTTGCATGCTCGTTTCCATGCATTCAAGTTTCGATCAGATTTAGGAAATGTCTAGATGAGTTCGGACCAAATGGAAGTTCTGTGTTGCATGTTCCATCACAGTTTCAGAGAGAAACCTCTGATAAATTCAAGCATGGATATGAAGCCTAGTCCATTTTTTGAAAATGGATAGCTTATTTTAAAGAATGTATTTCAGTGCATATGAGCGTCATCAGGTGTGTCCCCTAGACGAAGGAATTGAAAATTTGTTCAAATTTTTTATGATGTGAGAAGTGGGGGACATTACACTCCATATTTGGATGGGAATTGAAGCTAGAATGTGTTTTTAGAGAATTATTTTACCTGCTGGAAACAACCATTATTCCAGTGTGAAATTCTGAAGTTAACTTTCTCTACAATTTAATTAAAGTGCATGTTCATCTTCCTACTCTTAAAAATGTTCACTCCCATATATTTAAAGGGGAAAACCCCTTTTTCATGCCAGTGAGTGTGTGGATTCTATTTTTGGTCACTGTACTGGTCTTAGAGCTAACATAGAAAGAACTTTTGTCATAGTTGACTTTCTATACCGAGGCTAACTGGTAATGCTCCAGGAAAGCTATTAGGTTAGTTCAGGATTTCTTAGTGGCTTTGAAGAAGACCACTATATCATATGCATATGACAGGTGGGATAAGTTAAAACCATTACCAGGGACTGAGCATGGATCTATTAGGTTATCTCTAAACATAGCTTTCAGCCCCCGGTTTAGCAATTTGCAATGAAATTAAAGAGGGTAGGAGAGAGGGTGTCTCCTGCTTGAGACCCCTAGAGGTTGTGAAGTATCCATGGGGGCAGCCATTGACTAGAACATAAAAGTATACCGATTTTATGTTTCTCAAGCTGAGCTTCACAAAGTAGAACCCATACTTTAAGAGTAGGTATTTGAAAATTGACCAAGATACTCAATCAAGGACCTTGGACATGTCTAATTTGGCTATGACATGAGTCTCTGGGCTGATATGTCAAGCATTCTAACTGATTCTTGCATTATAAGAATATTTTAAGATATGCTTGTTCCTTTGATGAAGTTTGACTGCTCAATTGATACACATTTGCTACCATTGGGATTATCATATCAAACAGTATATTAGAAATTACCTTATAGTTAAAGTTTGCCAAGTTAATTGGCCTAAAGTCAGAGAATTGGGCAGGGGTTTAGAATTTTGGTATCAAGGTAATTAGGGAATTGGTGATTTATTTAGGCATAAGAACTCCATACATAAACTCTCTTACACAGGTGAGAAAATCATATTTATGATATCCCATGCTCATGTATAAAATTTACCATTGAAGTTATCGGGTCCTCCACAGTTGTGCCCGCCTAGATTAAACGCAGCCTGATGGAGTACTTCCATCTGTACATGTTTTAGAAAGTTGATATTATCTTGCTGAGTAATGTTAGGAAGGATAAAGGTGAGAAAGTGGGTGAGGCTAGTTCCTGAAATGTCCATTGTATCCTTAGTGAGCAGGTTTTGGTAAAAGGTGGCTGCTGGTTTTCCTATTTTCTTTTGCTCTGTTAACATGATATTATCATGTTTATTTTGAGCCTATTATTCATATATCTGACTAAGTTATGAAAGAAGGTGGTGTTAAGATAATCTTCTTTAAGCCATTTTGGTCTAGACTTCTGTTTCCAAAAGTCATTCTCTTCAGTTAATCTGTGTAAGAGCTGAAGTCTAGCCTGATTTTCTTTATTAATGTTTTCTATGATGTCCAGGGTGTCATAAGAGGATTGATATGCACCTTATTGCATGCGTTAACCGATGTATTTGACACATTTGTTATCATCTTTCGTTTGGTTGATTGCTAGTTTTAGTTAGGTTTGCACGACAAATGGTTTAGACAATCATTATTGGTTTTCTTGTCCAAATCCTGAGTTTTGTAAACTTAATTGATTCTAATGGACACTTTGTATTCACGAGCACCTACATTTTCCTTTGTGATCTTATTAGTAGGTTGCTCGTGAGTATTTTTCTACATCTTTTGTAGAAGGCCATCTGCGATGGTGGTAGTAGATAATTGAATGTCATTCACAAGGATGGTAAAAGATATCGAAGGCCATTCACAAGGATGGTAGTAGATTGAAGGCCACAAACTCCAAAGACTGGTAGTAGATGGAATTGAGCCCAGAAAAGGTGGATTTGAAGTTCAATAAGGCCAAGACCGAAAGACAAAAAAATAGAGGAATTGAAGTCCGAGAGTTGCACGGAGTTTTGGGGATGATTCGAGAATAATCACCCTTTGCGAGTGGAACCGTTGGATTTTTCTTCCCAAATTGTAAAATTGACTACAAGAACACTCAAATCAGATCATCAATTCATCCGTACCGGATCAAACAAACCAGTTAACCAATCGGCTGGCATGGTCCATGCACGAGGGAAAAAGCACCCGTGGCGAAGTGGCCTGCACGGATTATACATGTTTACATTGGTCATGCACGTCCTTGCGGACAGTTACACCAAGGGTCCAAAATTTTCTTCAGACGGCTAAGTATTGGCATGGGCCACTCCATTTTACACGGTCTGTGCCGTTCCGAGTCCCAAAAGTGAAGATAAGCCAATAAGGTGTGAGAAATAGCACGGACCATGTAGATTTTATGCGCAAAAAGTTCTTCCAACCGATGGGGAGCTCCAAACGACACGGGGCATGGAAATAACAAGTTCAAGACTGACACCAGCCAACGGCTTGTACCAATTGGTGCATCCCGCACAACATGAAGCCACACGGCCTATGCAGGTCTATGTGCCTAGCTTTGCACGAGTCTGCACAAGTTGTGTCATTCCATTTGTTCCATGATGCACGAGGCTGCATGGACTGTGTCGTGGAGGGTTGTTGGCCTTACAAGGACGGGCATAGACCGTGCCGTCTTCCACTAGCCATGCAAATTGTGGCAGCTAGGGTTTTTTGGCCTATTTTGGGCCTTTTTCAAGGCCCAATTCCCTACTTGTATACAAAGGAGCCTTTATTCTTATAGGGTGAACCAAGTAGGCATAACATAACTTTTATTTTCCAAGTAAATGGGAAGGAAGAGGAGAGTTCCATCTCTCTCTAGAGTTCTTCTTCGTTTTTCTTCCCTTTTCTTTTCTTTTGTTTCCTTTCCCTTATTTTCGTAGATCTATGACATTTAACTCAATATTTTCCATGGATCTCTTTCTTAGGGAGTAGTTAATTAACTTGGGGATTATATTTGTATTCATGTATTTACTTATTTTGTGATAATTCTTAGATCTACCTATTTCTATGTGTTTTGTGTTATTATGTTGGCTTGTTCTTCATATTATAATGAATTGCATGATTGTCAAACTTAGTTAGCACACATCATAGTCTACTTTCATATTGTTACATTATTAATACCCCCTCCGGGAAAGGAATCCTATTTGTTCTTGGGGTGAGCGATGGGTCCGGATCCATGTGGGTGTGTGAACGTAGGTTGTCATTGTTAACGTTATGATCGATCATGCACTAGTAAGCCAGTAAGTTGGTCTAAAGGGGTATGGGTAGATATATCTAAAGTAGAAAACTAGGATTATCTTTTTAATCCTAGAGCCATCGATAACATGCCTACTTCCTTTTCCTTTGTATGCCTAGGGGTAGAGCATTCGTAGTGTTCTAACCGAGACTTAATCGCACCAGGGAGAATCATACCTGTGCAATGAGCCATTGCCATAGTTGAACTTCCCTAGTTGCGGAGGCGAGACCGATGGAAGATTTTATGCGCGCACCCTTATGTGATAGATAGGGGGATGTTTTGACCATTATCTGTACTACGTGTCACAAACACTAGAATAGGGTTATAGTTCTTGTATGTGATAAATCAAGGATCGAAATGACATTAATCAAGTTACGCAAATATTTCCCAAGTGGTAGTTTATACAATTTATTATTGTGATTGCATGTTAGTAATTGTTAGTACAAATCCCCCCAATGACTGTTTTACCAACATTAATTATTCCTAACAAAATGTCGGGTTGACGATCCGATCACGATTGTGCATGATTGATTATTAGAATCCTAACATCTCTGTGGACGACCCCGATACTTCCCACTGTATATCATTCTTGGTGGCATAGTTGTAGGAACAGGAGCAACAATACAATTTTTCATCTTTGAAATGCTCTTCTCTCAGTTTAGTAGATCTCCCTTGATTTATTAGCGATGTCGGGAGGGGGTGGGTCAGGGATTAAGCTTCTTGAACCTTGGATTAAGCTTTTTTTAATGTTCTTAATAATATTCCCAAAATGATCTTTGTTCAACATTTTTAAATCTTGTTTTTATCTCTTTAGCTTAAAACTAAATTTGATCATTCCTTGCTCAATTAAATGTTTAGACCAGGAATTTAAGAGTATTTCCCTAAACTCAGGCCTTCTAATCCCCATTGATTGGAATATAAAGGCTTTGGGTTGGGTAGGCTAGGAGTCTTTATATGAAAATAGGAGAGGTGAGTGGTCCGATGTGAGTTTATTTAAAACTTGGACTCAAGCCTTACTGAATTTCTTGAGAAAATTGGTGTTAGCTATGGCTCTGTCCAATGTTTTGCAAACTTTGCCTATGCCATGTCTACCATTAGTCCAGTTGTATAGGTTTCCACATGTATAAATTTTACTCAGGTTGTTGTATGTTATAAAGTTTTCAAAATCTAACATACTATTACGATTTTTAGATCAATTACCTTTATATTCAGCAACAGTTCTGGTGACATTAAAATCACCAGTGAAGACTGCTGGTATAGCTGAAGCGTTGAGGTGGGGGGGGGGGGTTATAGCATCAAACATTTTCAGTTTATGAGTCCTTTTATATTCAGAGTCAAAGTTAATCAAATTTAACTTTGAAAAATTAAATAGGCCAATAATTATAGGATGGAGGAAGTATATTGCAATGGACAGAGAGCAAAGGCTCCAGTTTTTTGGCTAAGTGCTTAACACTAGTACTAAAATCGGTGCCTAAGAGAAAAATACCGTGTGCCTTTATTGTATAACGCAGTTGTGCCAGGCATCTTTAAAGCTACATTTTACTTCTAGCAGTGGACAAAGAGCAAAGGCTCAAAACATTTGACTAAGTGCTGAGCAACAGTATCAATACTGGTGCCCAAACTAAAATTACCGGCGCCCTTGTAGAATAACGCAGTTGCGCCATGTATTTATGGACATGGACAGAGAGCAAAGAGCTCAAAATATGTCAAAGTATATAACATCGGTATCGAAGCCAGTTACTTTATTTTAATACCGGTTGCTTAAAATTTTCATTTTCTTGCCATTTCTTGTAGGACATATTTATACATATTTGGTTACCTCCCCGATTTCCAGCATCGGTGGTATGGCCAACTATTAAACGTTATGATTTGTGCCCCGTTACTAATTGAAATTAGTTAGATGATGAAATTGAACAAGAAATTAATTAATTCACACATGTACGATGTAGTGATCATGGCTTCGGGGTTAATTGATTAATCAAAATATATCATAACATGTATGTAGTAAAAATATGTTATGGCCGAAAAAGTTTTAAAACTATTCTAGCCATGAATTACTCCTACAAGAGTAATAACTCGGTTCATCAAATGCATGTGTACATGTTTGAAGAATAAATTTAAGAGAAGTGTGTTCTCGAGCCCAATTTTAAAAATTTCTACAAATAGGCCCTTCTTATGAATTTCTTCTTTCCGCTCCCTTCCGTTCCTACCCCACCCATGAATTTTCATTAATTTAATGATTATGGAAAACAAACAAAATCTTTATTTTTGGACATACGAGCAAAACCGCTATTGTACGTTCCAGAGTAAATGATAAATGCTTACTTAGTGGAAATAAGAGATTGCGAGAAGGTTAAAGGTGACTTATTCGTAGTCGATCATTGATATTACCTTGGCTTCTAACTTATAAAATACATTGGGGGATTAATTGTTCCATTAACTCCGAGCGGATAACAATTTGGAGTCACGAGCAAAAAATTTAGTTTTTACTTTTTAGACCCTCCAAGAAACTAGAATTTCTCAAAATCCAAAATTGGTTGAGCAAAAATGAAATTCAATGCTAGGGGAGGTAAACTTTTTGTTTTAGACATGACTGGGTCAAGGCAAGGACTTCGTTTGGGAACTTTGATCGCAACAACAAATTGTTGCTCTAGTGCACTTGATTTTTTTATTCTTGGTTTTTCAATTGGGTTTATTATAATTTATAATTTATTGTTATTTTTGGTGTTTGATATTTCAAATTACAGTGCAAAAAGTGATAATACGGTGCCTATATGTTAAATACCGGTGCATATGAATAATATACCGCTACCAATAATTGCATAACGCAACTGCGAAAAGTTTCTTTTCTATTTATGGCTATGGTCAAAGAGTAAGTGTTGAGCACCGGTGCAATTGTTGAAGAATGCAGCTACGTAAGGCTACTTTAATGTGGATTTCAAAATTCTGGTTACAAACTGTGAGCAAATATATGTGCCTTTGATCTCAGTACTGGTGCATATCTCGCATAAAGCAGCTGCCTCGAGCTGCTTTAAACCAGATTATTGATTACAAAATGTGGTCCTTCCAAAGAAATTGGACTTCTCGAATCCAAAATCTACGAAACTAAGAATTCACCTACCCAACAATAAGATATATACAATTACTATAAATTTATCGATGCAATGTTCACTGAAATTTAACGATGTGATGTGACGGGAAATTGTTAATTTATCCAAATACCTAATAAATAATAGTAGGGTGTGCCAAATATGTAAATATCTAAGAACAACATAATAAATTGTTGATTTCACATATAATAATGGGAAATGGTTCTGATTTCTCCAAGGAAGTTGTGTTGTCCAAGTCCTGTGAAGATGATCCCACGCGAATAACCTTTGCGACGTCATTGTCGCTCTGTGACAAGAAAGGTCTGACTACCTTTACTACATCTAGAAATTGGTAGCTTAGCACTTTCACCACATGGTCCCACCATCTTCGTTGAAATTAGTAATCCACCTGCAAATTTTGAATACCTATGTCCAAGGCGGAGACCCGGGATTCAATAGATATTGCATATTGAGATGGTCCTATCTTGCAGAATGATTCAACGGAAATCGGTGCCATCGGGTGGCCAATATGTCAAGGTTATAGTTTAGTACCCCCACTTTCGAACAAAGTGACAAAATGAGGCTGCAAAAACCATAGGATCATGTCTTCTCCTTGTCCTCTGTCAGACTCTGATGTAGTCCTTCCCAAACATTCCAACGAAGTTTATTTTTCATTGCTTATAACTTGATTAATAGACTCTTGTGCACTTCATTGTTCATGGTAACAGGGTCAATACGGGAGGCTACAAGGAAATACCATACATTCATTTTCGATGTCAGTGATTTCTTCTAAATTTCTGTCCCCCAGGAAACACTAGAGCATCAAAATTGGAACATTCCCTTGTGATGCACTACATGATTCTTTTCGATACTTCGACGTCCAAATCATCATCCTCATTGATCAATGTTAACATCTTGTCTTGCTCTTCCTTTATATTAGGCAATCCATAAAATTCATTGATAGCTTCAGGAGATAGATGTACTAGTTTTGCCAGGCATAATACCTCATTCGTCTTCAATTCACACCGTGGATTTGCATAGAACTCACATACAATCTTCAAGTTGAAATCGCGAGGTGTAGCACAAAGTTTTTTCCCATCCTAGCTACCAAATATTTTTTCCCTTTCTAGATAATGATTCCGCATTAGGTAATTTTACGCTAAAAACATTGCCTCCTCAGACACAACTCTATCTTTTGACTTCTTCGCTTGAGATCCACTTGAGCGTGATGAAAACCCTTCTTTTCTAGGCCTCTTACTTGGGGTTTTGGGAGTCATCGCATATATTTAGATGCAATCATTTTATCAAACACCTTGTATGCAAGGCAATGTACTAAGAGTTCTAACAAATTCTAACAACATGAAACATCCGATTATCCGTACAATATATATCTACCACACACAATGGATTATAAAAATAAAGATACTTAATCTATTTAGAATCACAATTGAATGGAAAACTAGGGATTATCATATGAGATTAGAAATTCATGATAAGGTTTTCATTGCAAATACAAGATTCGATTGTATGAAGTCATTACAAGATTAAAGTAAAAAATATGATGTTACCTTATAAAGCACAATCGAACTGGTGTAGAAAATAGGGTTTTTGGATCTTTGATGTGAAAACCTTTGTGTGTTCGTATCCTACTGGTAGAGTTGCAGGAAATTAAGTTTAAAAAAGCTAACCAAACATTAACACCGGTACATAAACCTTCCAGATATTGGTGCCCAATATTTACAAGCCTAGGAAAATGTAAGTTTAGTATTAAGCACCGGTGACCTAAACGATGCTAAATTTCACAATGCCGCAGCAAAGTATCTAACAAAATAGCCTAACAGTTGCTTAATGCTTTTTAAAAATATTTGAAGTGACCACAGAGAAAGTCTCATTTTTTTAAGTATACAACACTGGTAAATGAACTGGTGCGTCTAATGAATATATCGGTGCCTTTGTATATTACGGAAGACTAGATCAACTACTTCACTGATTTTTTAAAATATTTGAAGAGAACGGAGAGCAAGTCTCAATTTTTTTCTAGTCTATCAGTCCTTAGGTGTTTTCCATAAATTAAGAAGAGACTAATGTTCTCATTTGTGGCCGTGTCAGTGATGATAATGTGGGTCTACTGCTCATGTTGGGAGATCGGTTGTCCCTGGAACCAGTCTTTGACCTATGTCCAGGTTCTGCCATCCTAAGATGGAAAACCTTGTGTGAATCCTAATTTCTTGACATAACTATCTAACTGATATGGGTTTTGTTTAGTTTCAATTAGAGCCAGAATTGAAATGTAATGTTGCATGACTAGTTTCTGTAATCTAATTAGAGATCCCTAGATTCCTCTTAAATTCCATTTTGGGAGATTAACACTCATTAAAAACTATTTTTTTTAATTTCATGCGAGTTATTATCACATTGGAAATTTAAAGAAATTCCTAACCAGATCAGGTGGTTTAGGTATACCTATTGTGCCATGATCATCTGACTGGTCTTCAGATTGAAGCATTATCTAATCCAGCCCTTCATTTATGTCTCCTTATGCTGGTGTCATAGTGTTAGAATATATCACCTGGGTGTGGGGCTGGTTGCCTTGCTTCGATGGTGTTCTCTCATTCTCCAGATATGGTACCTGATTTAAATGAATTTTGGAGAGAACATTAGTGACCTTATGACCAATTTTGGAACAATAGTAACACTCATTATAGGCTGCCTAGCCACTTTGTCTGACATCATATCAGCTAAAGGGATTTCTTTTGGCTTGGGAATGATTTTATCCTTTGGGGTCCCGCAATCTATGACCTTAATGGTGAAGGGCCTAGATGGATTTATGGTAGGGGGATCAACAAATATAAGTTCACCAAGCCTATCTGCTATGATTGTGATTGCTTGTCTATGCACTTGGTAGGCTGGGGGGGGGGGGGAACTGATATTTAACCATATAGGCACAAGTGGAGGTTCCTCATTAACATCAAAGTTTCTAGTCAATTTTAAGACCTTCATATAGTTTCCACCTATGTTCCAGATCCTTTTATTCCAACACCTCCTGATATTTTCCTCATGAATTTTAATTAAATTCGATCGACCTAAATAAGCAATGAGAGCCTCACCCTTGAAACTGATTTTTTTAATTCAGAGCCTATGAACTCGAGAGTTGGCCTACCTATTGGAAATTTTCCGACCAAGTGGGGGTTGAATGGTATCGATAGAAGCTCAATCTCAGCTTCTTCGAATAGTAAAACAATCTCTCCTTTTTATTCCGTCATCGGTTTCAGTTGAAAGCTTGATGAGGATTGATTGGGTTGAGGGTTTGGGGTGTTGGTGTAATCAAGCTCAACCTATCCATTTTCTCTCTCTGTATAAAAGCTTACAACTCCTTGATATATTGATGCAAATATCCCAAATTCATAAGGCTCTCGAGTTGTTAAGTGCCAAAATTTAGTTCAAAGCATGTGTGCAATGGCCACGTTTTACAGATCGATTCTCGTTCATCGCTCAAAATCAGTGTTGTCCAAAAGAGAACTATATTTTAACTTACATCCATTACAACCAGCAATGTGAACTAAATAATTACTACACCGTTTTAACGCAGATTCGAAATGTGAACTAAACAACTACACCGTTGCTTTCTGTTCACGGTAACAAGTAAATTATTTGTCCTCGTCAACCTAAAACCCAAATTGTTTTCTAATCAGCTTCATGACAAGATAGGAAATTGATTACTTATTCACATCTAATATGAAGTGTTTGGAATCAAATACCCAAGAATAAATCTTTACTGCAGGCCAGGTACCCATTGAAAGGCAGTTTGGAACCCAAATATGGTGGAACGGCTCCGCTGCATCACACCGTGCACGATGCATGGTGGATTCGGTGGCAAGACAAAGTCAAGACCATTTCGCAGTGAAACCAAGAATTAATGTATAAGATAATGAAGTTTAATTAGCGATGAGTTTCCGGGATGAATCCCAATAACTAAACAATAAGTATACAAATAAATAACAGAATTAAGTAAATTAAATGAAAAGGGACAGAAAAATAATACCAAATGAAATAAATGGTTGAATCGATGCAAATGTGAGATTAAGATCTCTGTCCTTAATTATGAAAATGCCACGTAGGGTGTGAAGGTTCGATGGCGTTCTGAATCCCAAGATACAACTGCTACACTTTTCTACTATGTACAACTCAACAACCATTGGTAGAAAAAACATCCCATAGGCACTAGTAATTTACGACTAGGGCACCGGTAAAATCGCCCTATGAGATACCGGTGCCTACGTGACCCAATGCAAATTTTTACAGTTATGAGCACCGGTAAGCCATACCGATGCTAAAAAAAAAGAGCACCGGTAAAGAAAGATCTAGTGCTTGATCATTTCCATATCGGTTTTCAAGAATGCATGACCAGCTACAAATATTAGTCACTAGTATGTTGAAAACCTTGCCGGTGCTTATTTTTTCAAAACCATTTTATAA
>JAULKM010066366.1:0-12114 GCA_032355605.1 Rubia tinctorum | reverse complement strand
AGGGAAGATGTTGAAATGTTGTTGTCAGAGATGCATGATCTTTCTTTCATGCTGGAGGATAAGATCTCTTTCCCGCCGAAGTCTGAGGGTTTCAATTCTTTTTGACCAGGTGGAACTTCTTGATTTGATCCCTTTCAATCTATAACCATGTCTTGTGTATTCATTTGCATTCCAATTCAGGAAAAAACGTTTTTTCCTGTTGGTTCTGCTGTCTGAAATCATGAGCTTGATGTATCTTATGGCTTTAGTAGTTTACTGAGGAAGTAACCAGTGTATATTGTAAATTTACAAGGTGATACTACTTGATTTGACCCCTTCTAATCTTTAACCATGTCTTGTGTATTCATTTATATTCTGATTCAGGAAAACATGAAAACATTTATATTCTGTATTGTGGTGACCCCTAATCATGAGTTCGATGTATCTTACAGCTTTAGTAGTTTACTGAGGAAGTAGCCGGTTATAAAGAAGCATTAGAACTGGCCTGTGTATGTATTTGTAGCAGGTGTTGTGATTCAACAAAAATTACAAAAAAAATCCTGTTCACATGGAGTTGAGAAGAGAAAGAAATTGAATTGAAAAGGGGAAACCACATGTTCTTGCGGATGGCGAGTCCATGCTACCAGCCATTGTGCTACTGGTGTACCATTTCTAATAATGAACCAAGTTGGAGAACCTTCAGAGGTTATAAGATTAGCACATCTTCAATGGCGTAAATCACAGTCTGAAGAATATGTTTCTGGGACACATGGAAAACTGGATGAAGTTTGCTGTGTGCTGGGAGTTTGATGTTCCAATTTTCTAGATAACCTGATAAAAGGCCAAATTATTTAGGTGCAAGTTTCATGTCTTGCATGTTCCCCTGGAACTGTTGCCTACTATATTTCTGTAACTTTAGATTATACCCAGTCTCCAATGGTCAAAGTTCTTTCAGTTCTTTTTTTAATTTGCAAATGCAGCATGAACGAGTTGTGGTCTGGGTTTTAAAACGCTCAAAGTGAAACAACCCATAAATAAAAAGTGAAACATACGATACGAATCCAATTTTTTTTTTGAAAACATATACTTTGCAGATGAGATGAGAAGAAAGAAATTATGTAGCTCATATGTTGACGTTGACGTCGGTTTTTGAGAAAACGGGAGCAGAGACGATGAAGATGGGACCGTACGAGGTGAATATGAGGTCGCAGTCGGTGAAGATGAGAGAAACTGAGCCGTTTTTTTTTTCTCTTAGTTTAATTTTCTAAATTATTCTAACCCTAATACTACTCCAATTCAGCTCAAATTCATTTCAGCCCATAAAATAATATGTGTTTATAAAAAAGAAAATAAAATAAAAAACCTCATATCATCCTTTGCCAAAAAGCACGATTTTCTTCGCCAAAAGCGCTTCGCCGAAAGCGCTAAAAAGCTATCGCATTTTTTCAGCGTCAGCGCTTCTTCATACAAAGCACTCCACTAAGCGCCCAACACTTTTTAGTGCTTTAAGTGCGCTTATTAAAATTCAAATCCTCGTGGCTGATCACGGTGTTGACTAATAATGAGTAAAAGCCGATTTGTTGAGCCTTAATTTTGTGATGTTTACACGTTGTTCGTTGAGACTTATTTTCATTGATGTTTACACGTTTGTTGAGTTTTTATTTTTAGTTGATGTTTTATCTATTTGTTTAGATTATTGTTTAGTTGATGATATTCTGTTAATTTTCAATGATTTTTATACGTTTATATCAATTTTGTTAATAGTTATGCCATTGAAGTTGATGTTTATTCTATTTTATTTGTGCTTATACTACTTTCAATTAATGTTTAAGTGTAGTTTATTGAGCTTTATGCTTTGAGGTTAATATTTAAGGTTTATGCTTTCAAGTTGATATTTAATTTGACAATTTAAACTTTAATGTTGATTTTTATAGTTTCCAGTTGAATGTATATGTTTTGTCAGTTTAATTTGATGTTTTAATCTTTTTAATTTGATGATTATGTTGATGTTTTAATCTTTTTAATTTGATGATTATGTTGATGTTTTATTAGTTGTAGTTGATATTTTATGATTTTCAATTTGACAATTATGTTGATGTTTTGTTAGTTGCAGTAGTTGATATTTTATGATTTTCAGTTGATGGTATATGTTTTGTTAGTTGTAGTTGATATTTTATAATTTTTAGTTGATGGCATATGTTTCGTTAGTTTTAGTTGATGTTTATTATTGAGAAAAGTGCTCATATAACCCTATATAATTCACATTAGTGCCAATATAACCATTTGATAATTGAAAGTGGCAATATAACCCTTATTAATAAGTGAAAGTGCAAAAACACCCTTTTCAACAACTTTTAGCCGGAATTTTGTGAAAGGATATTTTTGCCCCTCTAAAAAACCAAAAAGTTGAAAAATGGGGAATGACGTTATCGCCTTAACGTCATTAATACCCCAATTATTTCCACCGCACCACCATCGGACCACCGCCGCTCTGCCGCGTTACTTTCCACCGCCGCTGTAACAAGTAGAGTTATATCAATACATTATGAAAAAAATAGGGTTCAATAAGCACATTCCTAAAACTCATAGGGTTTTATCAGCACATTTGTAAAAAAATAGGGTTATATCAGCACATACTATAAAAATCAAGTGTTATATCAATAAAAAATCAACGCTAACCGCAAGCAACTGTCATTTCAACATCTTCTACCGATTGTTGAAGTTCCAAAGGGTAATTCCGACAATGAAGGAGGCGCTTTACAAGGTCAATGACGTAGACATTGACGTGATGGTGCGAAAACCTTTCAAAAATGGTATATTCATTCAAAATTCCCCCCTAAATTCAGTAGATTAATGCAATATTGAGTTTGATTATGTGATTTTCTTTTGTTTCTCGTCATAAATATGAATAGAGATATGCGGCATATATAGTATATAATATAAAGGTTTTGATGATATTTTGTTTATTTTGTTGTGTTTAGTCCGGATGGGGATTGGATGACCTTTGGTGTTGTGTGTAGTTGTTATTTTGTTGTGTTATTCGACCTAGTGTTTTAATGCTGATGGATTTTGAAATGAGTCTAGGATATGTGATGATGATGTTTAACATGAATAAGAGTGTTATGATTTCAAAATTTTATAGTGTATATGATGTTTTTATGATGTGATAATGGTGTATATGATGTTGTGGTCGCTCGTCCAGCCGAGTGTATTACCATACACTTTACTTTAATAGTATGTGTTGATATAACCCTACTCGTTTTACGAATGTGCTAATATAACCCCATAAGTTTTAGGATGTGCTGATATAACCCAAAACGTTTTACGTATGTGCTATAACCATATAAGTTTTAGAATGTGGTGATATAACCCTACTCCCCCCGTCCCATTAATTCTTGCTCAATTGCCTTTTTACGATCTCAATGATCATGTTTGACCTTCAATATCTCTAACTACATATAATAATTATGAATAAAAAAATTGATAGTTAGATGTTAAGATGAATTTAACAAGATCTCACATGATATTTTTATTATATATATATATTAGTGAAATTTATGGTCAAAGTTTACAAAAATTGACTTTGAAAAAACAATTAAACAAGTTTTAGTGGGACAGAGGAAGTATCAATTTTCATAATGTGCTGATATAACTCTACATGTTACGGTGATGGTGTTGGTGTTGGCCGATGGCACGGCGGCGAGGCGATGGTCCGGCGGTGGTGGATAATGGTATAATTGTCCACTCAAACTCAGCTTTTGGTCAGAGGGCTTTTTTGTCAGGGGGGTCAACGACTGGAAACATAAGGTCAACGCCGAATATCCATCAAAGAGTTATATTGACACTTTCACTAATTTATGAGGGTTGCTTTTTTTTACTTTCAATTATTTTAGAGTTTTATTGGCAATTTTGCAATTATATAAAGTGATATTGGTACATTGCACTTTATTATTTTATTTGATGTTTTGCAATTTGATGTTTATATTTTATTTGGTATTTTTTACAACTTGCAGCAAAAGTAGAGATGTGAAGAAGAATAGGAAAAAAATTGGGAAAAAAAATGAATTTCATTTTAACTTTTGCAGAAACATTCCTGCATAAAATTTAGATTATCTCGGAGATCGTCAACCTTTTATTCAAACCTCTTTTGCCAATTTAGGAGGTTTATTTATAATCAATTAAAAATCTTCCATTTCTTTGCATCAGCAGCCGCCGGAGACTCAGACGCCAAATTTGAGTTAAGTTCTCAGTAAAGCTGGCGGGGCCACCACTCGAGGCTGGCTGCAATATTGTATTCCTGTTCGGCTGTTCTCAGTCAGTAGTCAAGGATAAAAGAGCATTCGGATATGGTCAGTCTTAAATAGCACCTGAGGAATTCCGACATTCATCCAAATTGATAGGTACGATTTTTTTATCCACGACATTCATCCAAATTGATAGGTACGATTTTTTTATCCAAATTGAATGTATGATATGTTATTATTTTAATATTATATGTATTTTATGGACATTAATGTCTTATATGTTATTATTGTACATTTTAAAAATTATCAACAGCCAAACGGCAAATTTTAAGAAATTATTTCAAAAACATATATTCTTTCCGTCTCACAAATAACTTCATATTTATAAATTTGGAAAATATACTAATATAACCATACCTACTTGAATAAGTGTTAAAATAATACTCATATACTCTCTCGTCCCACTCTAAATTGCTTATTTACTTTTTGAGAGTCAAACTTTACAAACTTTGACCCTAAATATAAAATTAATATATAAATAATAAATATATCATGTGAGATATTGTTTGATTCGTCTTAACATCTATTTTCTAAATATTAATTTTTTATGCGACATTATCATATGTAATTAGATATATTTACGGTCAAACATGCTCATTGAAAACCGTGAAAAAGTAAATAAGCAATTTAAAGTGGGACGAATGGAGTAGTTTTTAGTACGAAAACAACCCTTACTAGTTGATGAAAGTGCTAATATAAGCCTAAGACATTATTTCCGACATTGACCACACATCAAATGACAAAAATGCCTTTGATCTAAAACCTACAAGTATTAGGACAATTTTATCCTCAAATTACCACCTCCACTGCTTGGCCAGCATCACCCCTCCAGCCAGCCAGCACCCCCACCCTATCCTGCCAGCCACCACCCCCACCCCTCTAGCCACCTTGCCACCACCCCTGTAGCATAGATCTGAACAACTTCAACGAAGAATGAATGAGTGAACGACGAGTGAACGATGTTGGGGAGAAACGAATGGCGACGCGATTGAACGGCGTCGTAACAAAGAATAAGGCCCGTCTACGTCCACTACCCTTCCGAAAACATCACCGGGATCCTCAACCTTGGCGGCGCCTACTGGCGGAGAAGAAGAGAAGAAATGTCAGAGAAGAAATGTCAGAGAAGAAAGAGGAGAAATGGAGAAAATTAGGGTTATATGTATCACAATCATTTCACTTTTTTAAAAAAAATTAGAGAGTTAAAATAGTAATTTTAAAGAATTCCAATTAAAATTTGTCAGAATGGGTAGTTTTGCACTTTCACCAACTATTTAGGGTTATATTGACACTTTCGAACACGGGAATGTTATATTGACATTTATATCAATTAGGTAGGGTTATAAAATCATATTTCTCTATAAATTTTGCATACTCCATTAAAAGTAATCATTTAATCTAAAAATCATATTTTCATTAAATCCCTATGATAATATACATATATATATATATATAATTTTTTGACTCATATAAAGTTTTAAAAAGCTCATTTTTAATTCTAAAAATATTATTATATTACCATGTAAAAGTGATCGAGATAAAATTAAATAGAAAGTTAATTGTGAGAAGGAAGAATTAAATTTTCTTCTTCAAAAGGTGCGTCCAATTTGGTTGTATTAATTTGACTACCCAAATTAATAAATCTGCTAGAGCGTCCTACATTTGACTAGCGCATTATTCAATTACAAAAGACGTTACGGACAAACTATGTTAACATTAAATTATGTACTCACCTCATTTATATCTCCAAAAAATAATTAAATTTTACTTTAAAATAATAATTTTAATATTATAAGTTTAATAATATTTATATAAAAATATTATAAGTAAATCATGTGCATTATAGATATATAGTAGTTTATTAAACAATAAATTAGTGTGTACATAGCGAGTATAGTGGAGCGGAGTGGGGGTGAGACGGGCATGAACTAATATCCATATCCGACTTACTACCCATGGAGGGTATCATTTTCATACCCATAACCGCCCCACCCCACCAAAATCACATCTATACCTGCCCCATTGGGGCTGATGCGGGACGGACCTCCACCAAAATCCGGCCATCTGTCATCCCTATGTGCTAGCGTTCTGGATTCATCGACGGATTTGCGGTGAGTCTGTGGTGGTGGCTTCGCCAGTGAGTCTTGGCGCAAGCTCTCACCAGTGGATTCGTGTAGGTGGATCTCGCATGTGTGCTGAGGAGGGAGAATTGATGCCCTCGTTGCCGGAGGAAATCGTCGGGGGAAATCGACGCCTCATTGTCGGTTTGCTTGCTATGTGGATTCATCGGTGGGATCAGTGGTGAGTTTGCGGTGGTGGCTTCGCCGTTGAGTTTTGGTGAAAGCTCTCGCCGTCTGATTCGCGCAAGTGGGTTTTGCAGATGTATTGGGGAGGGAGAATGACGCAGTCAGCATATCAAAGAGATCCTCAAGTACAAATCATGAAGAACAATTAAATTCTGCAAACACAAACCCTAAGTTTTGGTTATGGAATACACAAGAGATAAAATAATCTTGAAAATAGTATTATAAATGATTAAAAATATCCGAATAATACAAGAAATCTTTAAATACTAAAATAAATTCAGGAAAAATCAAAAAGGAAATTCAGAATCATTTCCTAAATGAAACAAAAATCGGAAAACACTCAAAAATAGTAAATTGGTGTTTTGAGGCATTAAACGACCTTAAATGGCGATTCTGACCTGCTGTCCCCGCTCGCAAAAGTTATGTTTAAAACCGTTCGAACCTTTACGGCCATCAATTGTTTCTTCAATCTCCGCCGCCATTCGCCCTGCATCAGTCTCCTCCACCTCTTAAAAACTCGACCCCGAGTTCTCTTCAGGATAGAGAACCTCATCCTTATGGTACTCATAAATATCAGCCACGTTAAAAGTGTTGGAAATACTCATCGTATCCGGAAGAGCCACAACATAAGCATTATCATTAATCTTTCGCAACACCTTAAACAGACCATACTTACGCTGTTTGAGCTTACTGTATGTACCAAATGGGAATCACTTCTTGCGCAAGAATACCATGACGTCATATCCTTCCTTGAAAACCTTGAGTCTCTTACGCTTATCAGCAGCCTCCTTATTCTTCTTCCGAGTAGCCTCCAAACGATCCTTAATAGATTCCTTCGTCTCCAAAATCTCCTTAGCCAAAATTTCTGCCGACTTTCTAACTCCAGGAACCTTTGGCAACTAGACCAAATCCACCACATGTTTCGGAACAGTAGCAAAAACAAGAGAAAATGGAGATTTTCCCGTAGCTGAATGCACTGCACTATTTTAATTAAATTAGACCTGAGGCAAAGCAAAATCCCACCTCTTCGGCTTCTTACCACAAACACTACGAATCATATTTCCCAACGTCCCATTCGTTACCTCAGTCTGCCCGTCAGTCTGGGAATGGGTTGTAGAACTCTTATTCAAAGCAGTCCCAAACATCCGCCACAAAGTAATCCAAAAATGAATGAGGAATTTCGTATCTCTGTCTGAAGTAATGGATCTGGGAACTCCATGGAGTCGAACAACATCCCGAACAAACAACTTCGCGATATTGGACACATCAGTAGTCTTCTTGCATGCAATAAAATTTGACATCTTGGAAAACATGTCCACCACTACAAATACAGAATCTACACCACGTTGGGTACGAGACAACCAACACAAAATCCATGGACAAATCTTGCCAAATATCTTCAGGAACAGGTAATGACATATAAAGACCAACATTTTGAGATTGACCTTTAGAAACCTAAAAGACATGACACTTCTTGTCAATGGTGCTCACACCCCCCTTCAAATGCGGCCAATAATACCTCTCCTCCAAACTAGCAATCGTCTTATCTCTTCTCAAATGACCACTAAGACCGCCACCATGCAAATTCCGAATCAGGTTCTCACTCAACGAAGAGTTAGGGATGCATAACTGATATCCTTTGAAAAAATAACCATCACGAACATGATACTCTGCTCCATTAATGTTACCCTCGTTACACTTCACCTATGTCTCCTTAAATTTAGCATCTTCCTCATACAACTCCTCCAGATATTCAAAACCAACTATCTCTTGTGCCAAAGTAATCAACAAAGAAGCCCTCATACTCAAAGCATCAACCACCTTATTCGACTTTCCCGACTTATGCTGAATAATGAAAGGAAACTTTTGTAGAAAACTTATCCATCGAGCATGCATCTTATTAATCATCTTTTGGCTATGGAGAAACTTCAATGCTTGATGATCAGTGAACATAATGAACTCCCTCTGAATCAGGTAATTCTTCTATTGTCTTAGAACTCTAAAAACATCATATAACTCCTAATCATAAGTACTCCACTTCTTCCGAGACTCCGTCAGTTTCTCACTGAAAAACGTCACTGGTCTCTTCTCCTAGGATAACACAGCTCCAATCCCTACACCACTGGCATCACATTCTACTTCAAAAACCTTATCAAAATCAGGTACACAGATTTTCTTTGATCAAAGCGAAACTCCGTTCCTGCTCAGGACCCCTGCGAAATTTTCTCTTCTTCAAACACTCAGTTATGGGAACAATCACATCACTGAAATTCCTGACAAAACGTCTATAAAACGTAGCCAGACCATGGAAACTACGTACCTCCGTTACAGATGTAGGTGCTGGCCATTCGTGAATAGCACGCACCTTATCCTCGTCAACCTGAATTCCATCTTCGCCAACAACGAACCCAGAAAAGCAACTTTTGGTGCTGAACGTACACTTTTTCTGTGCCTCCTCCCTCTCAGCATTCAGCAACCCTTTCATCACCACGGGATAAAAATAGTCAGCTTCAGCAACAACCTCATCAAGTTTCTCTTCACCTCATGTCATAACCATAAAATTCAATTGCTTACTTCCCGCGACACTATCAAAACGCTGAACAGGAGCCATAGAAATCTTATGCCCGCCTCATGCAAACAACATAACGTTGTCATGCCCCTTGTGCGTAACATCATTATCAAACTGCCAAGGCCTCTCCAACAACACATGACACACATCCATATCCAGTACATCACATCTCACATTCTCCCTGTAATGCTTCCCAATTGAAACAGGAACACTACAAGTTAACGTCACCCTAACTTGATTACCTTACTAACCCATCCTAAGGTATAAGGGTTTTCATGAGACTCAGTGGGTAATTTCATATATTCAACTAATTTCGCAGAAACAAGATTTTCAGAACTACCATTATCCACAATTAAATTGCACAACTTATTATTAATCGAACAGTGGGTTATGAAAATATTCTTACGCTACCCCTCGTCCTTGGATGAGAACAAAATACGCTGCAACACAATGTTAAATTTCTCAATTGTCTCCTCTTCGGCGAATTCAACTCCTTCATATTCATCTGCTGCATCGTCCTCACCATCTTCTTCCAGGAGAGCCACGGTCCTTGATGGGAAAACATTTGACATGTGTTCCACACCACCACAAAGAAAACACTTTTCACCACGTGGCTTAGAATACGGGTTAGGCTGTCTCTGCACCGGTGCCCTGGCTGGGAACACCTTCTTGTCTTGTACACCACTTGAACCACCCTCACCAGTACCAAGGTTAGAATCCTTGGTTATCAATGTCTTCTCCTTACTTCTGGACGACTCGAAATTGCTTTGGGGTTGAAACTTTCGAACGCCAGAATAGCTACCACTTTCGCCACAAGGGGAATTCTCTATCATATATGCTTTCATGGTCAACGTTTGAGCCCCGGTAACAGTCCACATGGTCTGTAACTCCATCTTCTCCTGAATTGAAGATTTTGGGCCACTGATATACCTAGCCACTTTATGATTCTCAAACTCGCCAAGTTCATTGCGTTCACTGTAACACATGAATTCAGCCGCGTATTCCTGAACTGACCTCTTTCCTTGGGAGCATTCAATGTACAACTTGTACAAAATTTGCTCGTAATCAGCGGGCAAAAATCGATCTAGCATCAACTGCTTCATCTTTCTCCAAGATCTGATCAAATTATTATTCCGCTTGCGCCTTGAGTCAGCCAGCCTGTCCCACCACACGGCAACCTTACTATTCAACTTAACTGCGACCATTTTGACTTGCTTGTCCTCAGGAATTTCAATGACCTCAAAAATTTGATCCACTTCGATATGCCAATCCAACAACTCCTCTACTCCAATGGATCCATAAAAAATTATGTCAGCCTTAACCCGGTAATCAGGATTGTTTCTCCGGTTTCCCTGGTTCGTCATAGTTTCTGTGTCTGTTAATTAACCATCCGAACTTGATGAATCATCGAAAACATTCTTCCCCCTCGGATTCCTTCTGTCCGATCGCTCGCTATTGCTCAGTGTCTCCACTCACGTCGACAATGCCTCCATCTGCATACTCAACGCAGCCAGTGATGCGATAATCGGATTCCCTTCCGCCTTGGTTAATAGTTGATCACTCATCGTGAATCAATGGAAAATATCAGGGAAAAGCCTACTCTGATACCAATTGACGCAGTCAGAATATCAAAGAGATCTGCAAGCACGAATCTTGAAGAACAATTAAGGTCAAAAAGCACAAACCCTAGGTTTTGGTTCTGGAATCCACCAGAGAGAAAATAATCTCGAAATAGTATTATGAATGATTAAAAATATCTGAACAATACAAGAAGTCTTTAAATACTAAAATAAAATTTGGGAATAATAAAAAAGGAAATTTGGAATTATTTCTGAAATAAAAAGAAAATCTGAAAACACTAAAAAATAGTAAATTGGCATTTTGAGGCTTTAAACGACCTCAAATGACGATTCTGATCTGCTCTCCCCACTCGTAAAAGTTACGTTTAAAATCGTATCAAACATTTTATGGCGATCTATCGCTTCTTCAATTCTCGCTGCCATTCGCCCTGCATCAGAGAACCAACGCCCTCGTCGTCGGAGGGAATTAATGGCCTCATTGCCGGTGTTCTAGCCCTGTGGATTCGTTTGCGAGATCTGCGGAGAGCTGCGACGGCGATGGAGTGGGGAAGTGGCTGGAGCTGGAGCGGGGAAGTGATCAGATTTACAGAGAGCCACGGCTGGAGCTCGAGCGGAGGTATTCGAGGTGAAGTTCTTTCTGGCGACAAGGGCGACTAGGGGTGGTGGACACAGGGTATTTTTGTCTTTCGAGTTTTTACTTTAGGCTGAAAGGGCATTTTGGTCATTTTCAGTCGGTCAATGGCCGAACATGGTCAGTCAATGCCGGAATATAGTCTTTAGGTTTATATTTGCACTTATGTAAAGTAGTTCAGATTTTTTTGTCACTAAAAATTATCTCATGGCTATTTGTGCAGTTACTGAAGTTATATAAGATTATATTTGTATATCTCCCTATAAACAATAATGTTATCGAAAGCAATATCATTGGATTCATCATGGGTGGCTATTACACGTACGTAAATAATGACATAATCAACCAATAATTTTGTTGGAATATGTGAAAAGTTTCTAGTATGGTGTGAAATTGGACAGGGAAGTATTATATAAGACCACCGTCTACAACACAGAAAAACACCCACTAGAAACACGAGCCCTATTATCTAGGCGATGATGAAGGTTCAGCTTAGTTTCACCTTTCTTCTTACACTTTCATGTGTTGCACTTGCATCCAATGAATTCATAAGCTGTCTGAAGAAGAACTCGAAAGACAACGATGTTTCCTCCATCATCCACACTTCCACCAACACTTCCTTCTCCTCCGCCCTGGATTTCTACATCCAAAACACCAAGTTCTCCTCCCCGCAGACCCCCAAACCGGCGGCCATTCTGACCCCGGTCACCGAATCGCACATCCAGACCGCGATACACTGCGGTAAGAA
>JAULKM010066355.1:0-12114 GCA_032355605.1 Rubia tinctorum | reverse complement strand
CGTGGATGTAGCCAAATTGGTGAACCACGTAAATTCTGGTGTTTTGTCTTTTGATTTTATTTTCTTCGCTTGTTTTTCCTCGGTATTCCGCACAACAACTCCAATTCGTTAGACTAAAGATTAGGAATTAGGCATTAGGGATGTCAGAGTAAAGTAAAAATTCTAATGGGCAAATGATTTATGTTATTGCCGAACTATCATCATTGGTTTACTTTGGCCATGCATTTTTTTAATCACTTTTAACCACTAAACTGACAAAAACTAATTCGAAGCAATTATGTTTTGTTTTCATTGTTAAAGCCATTGTACGATCAAACACTAGTGCAGGAGAGCGTTAACGATGGTTAAAATAGGGGTTAGAAGGCAGTTCCGAACTGCAGTCCCTATCACCGCACAATTAGACAGCCAAAGAGATGGTCGTTCCTACGCCGGTTTAATATTTCTGAAGCTACTTTCGGCTTCGGAATTTCCTTTGAAAATTAATATAAAACAATCCAGGCTCTCTAAATTTGCTGATTTATTTTATAAAAAAATCTAGATCAATCACATCGTCTCATTTTTCACATGAACACAAATCAACGTTAATCTTCAACACAACACAATCACTGTGATTCTCACCAATTACACTCATATCAAACTCACCTATAATCACACCCATAATAATAAACATTCAAACAATAATCATCAATCCACCTTGAACAATATCATATATTAAAATGAAGAGGTACCATGATAATATTCATTTATCATCACACATTCTTCAAATATGAAGTTGTCGTTGTGGAGTCAAATTTAAAAGGAAAAGAGGAAGTGTTAACCTTGGGGAAGGAAGGGGAGATGAAGGAAGGAGGGAAGAAGGAAGGAGGGAAGAAAGGAAAATGGAAGAAAAAAATGAAGGAAAAGAAAGACGATTATTGTTGGGAAGCAGGGGCATAATAAAGGTAGAATGTTATTCAAGGTTTCTTACTTTAGTGCCCTCCACACGCCAGTTTCAAATCGGAAATGTGCTTCCTAAGTCGGTTGCTCTTTCAGAAATGTTGCAAAAGGGGCTTGGACTAGTAAATGTTAGTGCATATTTTCATAGGGTCTATTATAAGACAGCTTAACCATCATTTTCTAATGCCCTATTAAACAAATGTTATGAAGTCGGAAGTGTCCTCAAAAGCGCACTTCAGACACCTGATCCTCCATCGAAAATGTACTTTAAGATAACGAGGATTTTTTTACAAGTTTGATTAGGATATTTGTTTTGGTTATCCAAACTTTGCACATCTCCATTAAAGCATTTTTCTTTCATTTTATATGGAGAGATTGTTCAAAATGATATCCACTTTTAATCCAAATTCACAGTTTTGTACCTAAATTTTAAACTTGTTCTTTAAAGGTACCCGCTTTATCATTTATATCTCAAAAGAGTAACTTAATTTCAGCAAAAAATGGTACCAATTTGTATCAAAATTATGCCACAATAGTACTCATTTTTAACTAAAAATGCTTTTTCGAAACATTAATGAAAAAATGGATATTTTTTTCCAAATAATTTCAATATTTAGATACCAAATTATGAATTTCACTTAAAAACTGCTAACACTTTTCTCATTTTCTCATTTTATATGGGTCAATGATTAATTTAGTTCTCTCTTCTTCTTACATCACATTGCCTAACTCGCAATATTACTGTTGCTGATTTTCGTTTCTTAATTTTTTTAGTCAAGAGTACTGTATCATAAGAGAGGTTGGCTAACCATGGTTAAGAAAGTCTATACATTCATTTTAAAAAAAATGTTTGGTGTGGTTTTACGTGGCATATTCATTTATTTGCTTCTTGGACGTATGTGGTTTGTGTAAGAGCCAATGGTGCATACTACTTGAATTAAATTGATTTGAGCAAATATATATGGTGCATACTACTTGAATTAATTTGAGTTGACTACAAAGATCTCGTAGATCATGTTTTTTTCCACACTTTTCCTTTGTGATGGTAATAGTAGTTTTGGACGAGATCACGAATTAGTTTATATTTCTAGAGAGAAAACAGAAAAAATGGGATGAAAATTATCACCCAAACACTAATTATAGTGATAAGAAGTCAAATACTTCCGTCCCAGATTAAATTGCACATTTATTTTTTTAATATTATTATCTATCAAATTTTGATCGCATATTTGAATAAATATATGAGTAATAATATTATCATATGTAATATTGTTGAATTCGTCGTAACAAGTGGTTACTAAATACATTAGCCGTTGTTATGACAGATGCAACTAACGAACAAAGAATTAAAGAACAAAATAAAGAATTTTATGTGGTTCACTAACAATATGTGTTTGCTACGTCCACAAAACAGAATCAGATTTTATTAACAGACTCAGAAGAGATTTCTCAGACCAGAACAATCTTCAAATCTCAGGCATATTACAAACAAACCCAGATGAGAGTTTATATAGATCTCCCAAGCTACAGAATCCTAAACAAGAATGGAATATGATTATCCTAATCCTAGTCATAAACATAATTGAAATTACCTAATAACAAATCCAAAACAGAAAATGATTCATATTCAAGTCATATTTTAACAATTTCCACCTTGACTTGAATCCTCTCTCACGAAACAGATAACTGACGACAAATACCAGATGCAACAAAACTTACCAAATGTATCATGACTCCCTGCCCCAGAGGGCCCACCTAGGCTCAGAATAACAGCTCGGAATATTTAGCAAGTCCAAACAATGTTTGAACTTGCCATGAGGAACCGGTTTAGTGAATATATCAGCATGATCGTCAGCTGTATCTACTTTCATCACTTTCATCCTTTTCTTACTTCTCAAGAAATTATATCTCGCATCTATATGCTTAGACCTCTCATAATGGACTTGATCCTTGGCTAAACATATTGCGCTCAAGAAATTATATCTCGCATCTATATGCTTAGACCTCTCATGATGGACTTGATCCTTGGCTAGACATATTGCGCTCAAGCTATCACAGTATACAATAGCCCGATCTTGATGTAAACCAAGATTGCTAACTAGTCCTTTCAGCCATATCCCCTCTTTAGAAGCTTCTGTCAACGCCATGTACTCTGCCTCTGTGGTAGACAAAGTAACTGTAGCCTGCAAAGTTGCCTTCCAACTAATAACAGAACCACCTAGAGTGAATACATAAACATTTATGGATCTCTTACTGTTAACATCTCTAGCATAATCAGAATCAAAGTAACCAACAATTGAACACTGAGCATCACCCCCATAAATGAGACCAACATCAGATGCACCTCTAAGGTAACGGAAAATTCCCTTCACAACTTGCTAGAGTTCTCTCCCAGGTTTCCCCATGAATCTACTGAAAACACTAACATCATGGGCAAGATCCGGTCTAGTGAAAACCATAACATACATCAAGCTTCCTACTACACTAGTATATGATACTCGAGACATGTAGTCATTCTCAGCTTCAGATTGTGATGCACACACAGAAGATAGATGTACATTTGCAGCATTAGGAGTATTTATAGGTTTAGCTGATCACATGACATCTCAAACCTTGACAATATTTTCTGAATGTAACCTTTCTGCGATAAGAAAAGTTTCCTTCAATTTATTTCCCTATAAATCTCCATTCCCAGAATCTTTTGCGTAGAACCAAATCTTTCATCTCAAACTCAACATTGAGAAGACCCTTTAACTTTTGAATATCAGACTTAGACTTTGCAGCTATAAGTATATCATCTACATACAGGTCCAGAAAAGTCATCGAACCACCGCCCAGCTTGTTGTGATACACACAACAATCATACAAACTCTTGTTGTAGCCCAACTATCTAGGTGACTGCTTTAGTCCATACAAGGACTTTTTCAGCCTGCAAACAAAATATTCCTTACCAGGAACTTGGAACTCATTTGGTTGATTCATATAAATATCTTCTTCAAGCTCCCCATGTAAGAAAGTTGTCTTCACACCTGGTTGCTTAAGTTCGAGATTATGATATGCAACTATCGCAAGTAGCACCCTGATTGGAGTATGTCTGACCACATGTGAGAAAATCTCATTGTAGTCAACCCCTTCCCTTTGTGTGAACTCTCTTGCAACAACTCAAGTTTTATACTTGATCCCCTCAACATGTGAGATTCCTTCCTTCTTTTTGAAGACCCATTTACAAGTGACAATCTTCCTTTCCTTAGGACGTTTGACTAGCTCCCAAGTTCGATTTCTATCTAGTGATTCAATATCATCTCCCATTGAAGTAAACCACTGAGTAGACTCACTACCTGAAACAGCTTCTCTGCTTGAAGTAAGCCTTCCACTGCTTGAAATTCTTGAAAGCTTCACTCTTATGTTTCATCATCATTACCTAAGTCATCCTTGAATAATCATAAACATCGACACAAAATACCTGTGACCTCCAATAGATTCAACTCGGGAAGGACCCCAATAAGAATGGATATAATCAAGTGTACTCTTTGTCCTATGGACAACCTTTGGAAACTTGCTGCGATGAAGCTTCCCAAACACATAATGCTCACAAAACACTAGATTCCGCATCGTGTGCCCAAAAATAAGATCCCTCTTTGATAGAATTTGCATCCCTCTTTCACCAATATGGACAAGCCTCATATGCCAGAATTTGGTCATATCCTCTTTCTGAACTTCATATGATGTAACTGCAGTGGAACCTAACATAGTAGAGCCTTGTAGAAGATATAAGGCACCATGATTTATACCTTTCGGAGCAACTTGTGAACCCTTACAGATATTCATAACTCCACCTTTGCCTTGGAAATTAAAACCCTTACTATCAAGGAGACTTAGTGATATCAAATTCTTTGTCAGCAATGGAACATGCCTAACCTCATTTAAGATGCAGAATGACCATCATGAGTCCTATTCTTGATTGATCCAATTCCAACCACCTTGCAAACACTGTTGGCCATAGAAACATTGCCCCCATCTATCTGCTCATAAGTTGAAAACCATTCCCTGCATGAACAAATATGGTATGATGCCCCAAAGTCAAGAATCCACGCATCTATATAATGTGATTCATCGATTGCAGCTAGGGCTAAAAATTTTTCAGAGTTACCATAAGTTTTTGCCAAAGCAGCAGATCCTTCCTTCTTTCCTTGCTGCCTATTTTGTTAGGACATTCATTTTTCCAATGCCTCTTATCCTTACAGTAGTTACATATATCGTTACTACTAGGACCTCTAGAATTCGAATGTTTCAGCTTCTTATTACCGAATTTCCCCCGATCGTTAGTCTCATTAACAACCAACCCTGACACCTGATTTTTTGTACTAGAGCTAGATGCCTTATGGCGAACCTCTCTGGAATGAATATTAGACCTAACTTTTCCACAGACAGACTATATTTCCAAACAATTAAGGAATCAATAAAACTCTCGTATGAAAGAGGTAAACCAACTGAATCAAAGCAACATTCACATCATCTATTTTAACTTTAATATTGCGCAAATCTAACAAAATATTATTTAGTTGATCTAGATGATCTCTTAGAGACGTACCTTCATGCATGCGCAAGATGAACATACGTTGCTTCAAGAGTAGCTTGTTGGTTAAAGATTTTGTCATATATAGACTTTCTAACTTCAACCACAGACCAACGAAAAATTCTTCACCAGCGACCTCGGTGATGACTTCATCAGCCAAGCATAACATGATAGTCGAGTGAGCCTTCTCCTCCAGGCTACTCGATTCTTCGTCATCAGCACCTGCTTTCTTTCCTTTTGTAGAGTGAGGTGCCCACAATCCATGTTGCTTCAACAAGGCTCGCATCTCGATTTTCCAAACACTAAAATTGTTTCTCCCAGTGAATTTGTCAATCTTCACATTCAATGCCGACATCTTTTTCGTTATCTCGATTGATCACCAGCTCTGATACCATTTTTTATGACAAATGCATCTAACAAACAAATAATTAAAGAAGAACATAGATAATTTGACGTAGTTCATTAATAATGTGTTAGTTATGTCCACAAAACAGAAACAAATTTTATTAATAGACTCAGAAAAGATTTCTCAGACCAGAACAATTGTCTTCAAATTTCAGGCATATTACAAACAGACCCAGATGGGAGTTTATATAGATCTCCCAAACTACATAATTCTAAACAAGAACGGAATAGGACTATCCTAATCCCAGTCCTAAACAAAATTGGAATTACCCAATAACAAATCCAAAACAGAAAAGGATTCAGATTCAAGTCATATTCTAGCAGCCATTATTATATGTATTTAAACACATTAACGATCAAAAACGTTTCTTGAACAATATGATAGTGACTCGTATGCAATATGAATTGGGACGAAGGGAGTATACTACTTTCATCAATGTATTCCTCCTCACAATATTCAAATGTGACAGTTGTGCTATAAAATATGGTACTCCTATCTTTTATTTATAACATTTTACTTTTGAATATTAAAATTTAGAGTATGGAGAAAATTGAATTGAACGAAGAAAAATAAAGTGAAAATCTAAATTTTATCATAGTTGAAATTTTCTAATAAAAAAGATTGATGAAAAGTGTGTTATAAATAAAATAGAATAAATAATTGATTCACTAAATATTACAACTGAAACACTTAATAAAGACAATGTTTAATTAAAATGTAACATTTTTATTTGGAGAAAAATTGAATTTGAACGAAAATCAAAATATTAAAATATATAGACTGAAAATGGGGTTAAAATTTTATAAATATAATCTAATCTTTACATTTTAATCCCATGTAATCATTTTACCAATCAATAACATACTCATAACCACCTATGTCTCATAAAATCAACCTTCTTGTTAGTTCAAATATGCATCTTATTAAGTAGGACGGTTTCCATGAACTCCCTCAATCGTTCACTTTTGATCCTATATTTTTTAAAACACTTTTAACCCCCAAACTAACAAAAATGTTGAGTTGTGGCCCTTTCGTCTGGTCAAAATGTTATAAAACGTCAATTTTAAGGGTAAATAAGTATTTCTCATTTCCCCTTTTTCTTTTCTTCTTTTTTTCCCTTTTCCTTAATTCTTTTTCCTTTCTTTCCATTTTCTTTTTCCCTTACCCTTTCCCCTTCCCCTATCCCGACTCCATCCCTGAACCACAGCCGTCGTCTCACCTCAACCACCGCCTCCCTCCGCCTTCGTCCCCACACCTTCGTCCCCCACCACCGTTTCCTCCGCCTCTGTCCCTCGCCTTCGTCATCCACCTCCGTCTTCCACCTCCGTCCCCCACCTTCGTCCACCTCCGATGATAGATTGACTTGGACGGTGATGGGCTAGTGGCGACGGATCTGGGCAGAGTATATTTTCCGACAGGCTAGGGTTTTGGGTCGCGTAACTAGATCACGGGGGCAGTGATTGGTGGAAGAGGATTGGGCTAGGTGGCCAAAGAAGGTGAACAAAGGGTGAATGGTGGCGGGGGCTTGGGCTAGGAGGTGGTGCGGGTGGCCGGAGAAGGTGTCAGGAGGGTGGTGGTGGGGAATTGAATTTTAATTAATAAAAAATGTAGGGTGCTGCTTTTGTAATTTAAATAAAGAGGGATTGTATGTAAATAAAGAAAATGCAGGGGTACTGTCTTAGTAAATAATAAATATGAAAAGTCATTTTTACCTTCAATTAACGGAGAAGACTTTAATATTAACGTTTTGACCCAAAAAAGGACCACAACTCAGCAGTTCTGTTAGTTTAGGGGTCGAAAGTGTTCATAAAAAAAGGGTCAAGAGTGAACAATGAAGGGAGATAGGGGTCTCCCAAGTCGTTCACCCTATTAAATATATATCCAGATCAATAAATTCCCTACAATTCAATAAGATGATCTATCTATAATGTTCGAGGAAAAATTCAGCACCAATTAAATTAACCTATCTAAATTCTATCACAAATGTCTCAATCGCATGATTTAATAAAATATTCAGTAGTTAATTCCCTCTCCCACCGATAATATAGAGTACGTTGTTCGTACAAACAAGAAGAACAACAAAACATTTTGTGTGTTCACAATGATCATTTCTGTATTTGGATATATATCCTTTCCTAAATAGAAGAAGACACTAATATAATGCATTTCAAGAAGTTAATTGGTACAGATGTTGCTAGCTGTGTTCGTATGCATGTGCACTGCTTGGCTCTATTTACTTAAGCAAGAACAAAAGTGTACACTTGCATTAAAATAAAGATTAACATAATTATTTCTTATTATGCTGACTATATAGTTTCGTAGATTCTTTTTTAAAATCAGTCATTCAAAAATGATGGAAAAACGTTCAACGGCGATTACAATGAGTGAAATTGACATCCAGTTTAAATAGGCTTTAACAATAATCATCATATTGCAAGTGTTTGTGTTTCATGAAACACAAGACTATTTAAGTATAATTGGATTCGATTAGTTGTGAACTCGGGACGTTAAAACAAGTGCGGTGGTGCGGAGGGCACACTTGTATAAACTATGTATGAGTTCACAGTTTTAGGATAAGTATTAAATTTGTGTTGGTTATAACTCTAATGACTAACATTCCTTGTCCTAGAGTGTGGAAAAATGTATCACTTTAGAGTTATTTTTAATTCTGACAGGGGTGGTGTGTAGTGTCTAATTCCTTGACTGAAAGGATGAGGATGGATTAAAGATTCTGTACGAGATGCAGTGTTGTCAGCATGCCTAACTCCTGTTGCTAGTAAATGAGTTTACTGAATTATCATGGGATGTGAAATGATACATCGTTACAATTATAATTCTGATAACTACATGGGTCGTCATAGAAAGATGAACTGTTGCATCGTTTCATGACATTTGTTTCCTATATTTATGAATAGAATGTATTTCCCGTAATGAATGATTGTATTTTTGACAAGAATAAATAGAGTACAATAAGGAAAATTAGTGTTAGTAGAACTCTAGTCTAGTCAACATGTCTATCTAGAATTAATCAAATCTAATAAAAAACTTTTTTTGCTCAAACACCCCCCTCAAGTGAAGTGTTGGATGCTCAACGACACAAAGCTTGGATATGAAGAACTCGACAATGGGCGAGAGAGTCATTTGGTGAAAATTTCAATAATCTAAAGAGTAGTAGAAACATGAGCGACGCGCAGCTTGCCAGAAGCAATCAACTCTCGAACAAAGTGATAATCGATGTCAATGTGATTTTCCTGCTTGTGAGCAATTGGATTTTGGGCAAAGAAGATGGCGCTACTGTTGTCACATAACAACAGTGGAGAACCAGAAAGAGAAACTCAAAGATCTCTAAGTAGGTGTGTCAACCAAACAACCTCAGAAGCAGTGTTGGCAAGAGCTCGATACTCAGACTCAGTGCTGGAATGAGAGACAGTAGGCTATTTCTTGGCACTCCAGGAAACCAGGTTTCCACCAAGAAATATAGCGTAGCTATACGTGGATCAACGAGTCTCTAAACACCGAGCCTAGTCAGCATCAGAATACCCCAAAACCTTTGGAGAACTAGCGGAGCAGAAAGTCAGACCAAAATGAAGCATTCCTTAAACATAACAAAGAATCTGAGTGACTGCTGCAAAATGGTTATCTCGAGGATCCTGCAGAAACTCGCTAACGGTGTTAATAAAAAAATTGAGATCAAGACGAGTGATGTCAGGTAATGGAGTGCGCCAACCAGAGAACGATATAATGTCATATTTCGAAATGGAGGATTGGAGAAGATGTGTAACTGCAAACCATGTACGAATGGAGTAGACACCAGAGCAGCATCAGACATCCCGACATGAGTGAGAATGTCCCTAGAATACTTAGCTCGACCAAGAAGTAAACCTAATGAAGTAGGTGATACCTCTAGGCCAAGGAAGTAATGAAGGGCACCTAAGTCTTTAATAGCAAACTCCTGATGCGTCCGATCAATAAACTACTGAAGAAGTATCGAATCATTACCTATAAAGATGATGTCATTGACATAAAACAGAAGATACAACAATGAAAACCCTCAAGAGAGAACAAAAATAGAAGCATCGAGGGGCTTTCTTAAGACCATAAATGGCCTTTCGCAAGCGACAAATATAATTCGTATGGAGTGGGTCCTTGTAGCCAATAGGTTGCGCCATATAGACTGGAGTGTCAAGAATGTCGTTGAGAAAAGCGTTCTTTACATTCAGTTGATGAAGGAGCTAGGAGCACATTGTGGCAATGGTAAGAACTATCCAGACCGTGGAGGCTTTGACCACGGGACTGAAAGTGTGGTCAAAGTCAAATCCCAGAATATGAGAAAACCCATGTACGATGAGCTGGCCTTTATGACGATCTACTGTGCCATCTGGGTGATACTTTAGCCAATATACCCACTTGGAGCCAACGATGTTGACATCCAGTGGGTGTGGAACTAGATCCCATGTATGTTGTCCTCGGAGAACCACAATCTTGTCATCTATAGCAGCAACCCAAGAATGATCCTGAAGAGTTGTGCGGTAATCAGTGGGTTCCGCTGAGAAAGTAACGCAGCAAGAAGACCATGAGCAACAATATCAGAGTAATATTGACGCTGAATAGCTCCAGTCGCCGACCTAGTAGTCGTCCGATGAGTGCGGGGCCGAGGAGGAGAGGTCGGAAGAGAGGAGGCTGCAGAAGATGCCGGAGACGAATAAACTGAATTGGCCAGAGATGACAAGGTTGTGGTAATCGGGCTAGCCGGCGGCGACCTAGGTGAAGCTGGTTGGTCGGAGACCGAACACTCGAAATCCATAGTGAAGATAGAGCAGAACGCAATGACAGACTGATTAGACGTCGACAATAAAGGACCAGAACTACCATCTGCATCAAGAAAAACAGAATCATCCAAAGTTGACAGAGCGGCCCCAGTCCCCGAGGCTGTAGAGGAGGTGAAAGAAAAAAACTCTCATTGAATCAAGCATGACGGGTGAAATAAATCTTGCAGGTGGAAGAATCAAGGCACCGAAAACCCTTATAATGGCAGCTGTAACTGATAAAGACACATGAAATGCTCCTGGGAGATATCTTGTGATCGGCCATGGGATGAGAAAATGGAAATACTCGACAACGAAAATGATGGATGTTTAAGTAAATTGGGTCCCACTGATAGTGAAGTCCATAAGGAGATGCACCCTGTAAAACCGGAGTGGGTAATCGGTTAGGTATAAACTCTAGTGGCAAACACATCATCCTATCTTGATAGCGGAAGATGCGAGTGAAAAAGCATCGTGAGGCCTATTTCCGCAACATGTCTATGCTTGAGTTTTGCTCGTCCATTTTGTTTCGGAGTATACAGACACGACACTTAATAGTGAATGTCGTTAGAGGCAAAGTGAGAATGTAGGCGCATGTTCATCATTTCCGTACCACCATTACTCTGAAAAACCTTAATTTTGGAAGTAAATTAATTCTCGACGAGTGCCTCAAACTGCAAATAAGTGTCAAAAAAATTGGATTTTCAATGAAGCGGACCAAGTAAAACGTGAGAAATAATCCACAAATAAGGCATATTAAGTAGGGATGTCAATGGGACGGGGCAGGTACAGATTATGGTACCTCCATACTCATACCCACCTAAAATTTTTATACCCAAACCCGCCCCATCACCCATGACGGGTACAACATTAAAATCACCCCACCCCATCAGATATTATCTAAAATCCACCTCCGCCCCCATCTCCTACTTGGGTCTCCATACCAACTTCAAATCCATTTTACTCACCACTTCTATATCTCCAAAAAAATCTAAAATTTTATTTTAAAATTAATAATATTATATTAAAAGCTTAATAATAATTACATGAAAATATTATAAGTAAAAATGTGTATTGTGGATAAATAATAATGTATTATAAAATAAATTGGTGTGTACATAACGGGTATAGTGAGGCGGGTGTGAAATAATATTCATGCCCGACCCACTACCCATGGCGGGTATCAATTTTCATACTTATACCCGTCTCACCCTCACCAAAACTATATCCATAGCCGCACCATTGAAGCAGATGCGGGGCAGACCTCCCCCAAAACTTGCCCCACTGCCATCCCAAATAATAAGAAACCCATTCTAACACCCGCGGGTGTACCCCGATGGTTGGGGCGTTGAGGGGAATTGGATGAGACCCGGGTTCGAAGCTCGGCCGCC
>JAULKM010066354.1:0-28109 GCA_032355605.1 Rubia tinctorum | reverse complement strand
TCTTCTTTGAGAACATTTCCTTACATATTTTTTGTAATTCCTTTTAAAACAGACATAACTTTATAAGTTCAATTAAAATATTATTCATTCATTATAACCTGTCATTTCTTATATTTATCTTAAAATGTTTTAGTTGCAACATTAAAAATTTATTATGCAACGTGTAGTAATTACAAGTTTATGACCCGATTAATGCAATCGAAAATTTTATATTGATTTTTTCTAATTTGCAGTTTAAACCTTGGTCTTTCCATAACTTATGAAAAAACCGTCTTTCAAGAGACGAACTCATTTTTTTATAACGTAGAAGTATTTTTTATACAAATTAATATATTTTTTAAATATAAAATACATATGTGTCAAGAAAAATTAAGTCAATTTTTTTCATTCAATGCATTATAATGTTAATAAATATATTAATTTATCAGAAATTTTGTAGCATGTGTAATTTTCATGTACATATGAGAATAATTTATTACATATTTAAGTTATAAATTATATTTATTTTTAAATATTCATTTATAATTCGTGCATCGGCACGTGTATTAACTAGTTATGGAATTAATCCACCAACTTCATCACAATCACTTATTCCTGCTAAATTCTCTCACATTCAACCGTCGGTCTCTTCTTCTAATTTGAACTTTGAGTTCATTTTCTAGTTGCAACACGATCGAATTCTTTTAAAAAGATTCTGTCAATCCCTGGAAGTTGCGCGAATTGGCTCTTGCAATTTTGGAGGTGAGTGGATACATTTTAATACTGGTTTTGTTTGAAATTTTTCAGTAACAATAAAAAAATATTGTGTTGTTGATTCTGTAAGTTATGTAATTGAGTATGCAGGTTCTATATCAATCCGTTTTCATACTTATTTGCAGGATTATAATAGTGATTAGTGCTCTGAAAATTAGAATTAGGGGAAGCAGTGTGGAAGATCAATAATTTTTTAAAATCTCTGTGGATGTACAATATACCGCATTAGTGTATATATATATATATATATATATATATATATATATATTGAATGTGCATATATATATATATATATATTAATACCTCATTATTATACTGTATTCTGATGTACGACGTATGTTCATGCCTCATTCTTATATTGTATTCTATTATATCGATTTCTGATGTACCATGTGCATAGTATATATATTGAATGTGCATGTATATTCGTACCTCATTCTTATACCGTAATCTCTAGTGTACCACATATGTGCATAGTATGTATGTTGGATGTGCATTTATATTCATACCTCTCAAGCTTTGTAATTGTTTGGCATGCATGCGATGCCATTACCCTGCGGAATTTTTTTATTTATCTATAATGTTTTGAGACAATCTCCTCTGAGGCAGTCTAAACTTTAGACATGTGAATTTATGCAATTCTATCTATATTCTAGCTCCATAGACCTATATCTAATAATTTTAGAGGGAATATTTTTTCAGTGACTTTTTTGTCCAATTTTTCCCCCATCATTTTCCCGGCATCTGCAGTCTGCAAAAAAATTTCAAACACTGTAAAAAATATTTTAAAATATTCTTAAAATGCAGAAAATTAATATAATCATCGCGATGAAAATTATGAACATCGGAAAAAATAGGAGAACATCAACGAAAATTCATAAAACATCGACTAAAAAATTGCAGCAAAAATATATATTTAAAAATAAAAGAGCAAAAATATATTTTAAAAAATAATTAAAAAATTTAAAAAAACGTCGACTACAACTAACAAAACATCAACTAAAATCATAAGAATCATAAAAACATAAAAAACTGTAATTATCAATTTTTTTAAAAAAAATCAAAAATCAACAATATCAACCAAAAGCTAAAAAAATCAATTCCTATCACCTAAAATGATATGAATCTCCTTGCGAAAACTCCGAATTGCGGAATATTGGGTCTTTGTATATACTAGGGATTCGCAAAAAACCTAGCACACACGCACGAAATTCAAACGTCTAGCCCGCAGGGTACACTCAATTCCGACTTGCTCTCTAAATAGCTCGCATGTTTAGATTACAAGGTTCTTTGATCACTAACTAGCCTGCAGGATTATTTCACAAAGAATGTTGATATTTAATTAACCCGCAGGATAAAACAACAATGAAGCAATGAGTATAACTCAAAATTTTGAAATTTTTTATTGATAAAGTGTGGTAAAAGTATATAATATCTCGGCCAAACCCCTTTATTTATAGGGTAAAATTCAGTCAGTACAAATATAAACTGAAAAGAATTATGGTAGATTTAATAAGCTAATACCATATCTAACTAGAACTCCTAAAATAAATGATAATCTACTCGAATTCTTCTTCAAGTAACCTTGAAAAATATTGCCTTATCTAATCTTACTAAATCTAATTTTAATCAAATCAAAACTCCTAAATTACAATATTTCAAAAATAATTCTAAATATGAGCACACTACCTCATTAAAAAAACCAGTGGAAAAAGAGTATAGTGTTAAGCTCCTAAAAATACTAAACTAAGAAAAATATAATAAATGACATTTTTGATATCGTAACATAGTCACTAAATAAAACTTTATACTTACTTCATCAATTTCTAGGTAATCCAACCCTACTTATTGAATGCACTCCACCGTGTTTAACATTATCTAATATCTGCACTCCCATGTTTTTACTTATTTCTTGTACTTATATATAGCAACGGAAATTATGATAATGCTAATAGGAGATAACTAAAGTAGGTAAAATGACACTAGGAGAAACTTGATCTTTATTTGACCACGTTTAAACTCATCTCACTTTCATCGCTAGGGTCACTCATAATCAATCCCAAAATTTTTACAGATGCTTGGGGTGGTTGGAAGTGTATGGGATTCATCCAGTAGACTTTCTTTTTTGCGAGGACAGGAAAAATTGATCTCCAATGTACTTTGCACATGAAAGTATATTCACCTAAAAATATGAGAAGAAAATGCTAGAGAGAGAATTTCTAACCTTTCTTCCTACCAAACTATCTAATTCTTCTATTGTTTTGGTAAAATAAAACTAATTAACTACTTTCTTAAATCCATGACATTCATTGGATTAAATGCCATGGATCTAAGAACTAAATGAAGGAAGAATAAGAAGAACCCTAGAGAGAGAGAAATCAACTTGCCTTCCTTCCTACCCACCACTCTCAAAAATCTAAATTATGGCTACTTCTAAACCCAAGGAGACTAAAGGATCCTTTTATAGGAGAATAAAAATTGGCCACAAAAAATTCCAAGTTGGAACCCTAGTGCCACGTTGACACTGGTCATTCCGGATTGCATGACACGGCCAGCACGACCGTGCAATTGTGCATGGAGAATCGTTTGGAAGCTTGCAAAACACAGTCTGAACGCATGGGCCATGCCAAATTTCATGGCCCATTGTCTTTATCTTCATCTTCTACATACTGAGCACACGGGGCGTGCTAAAATGCACGTCTCATAGTCTTGAATTCCTCTATGATCTTCGTGTGTGGGGTGTGCAGGTTCTCCAACCCGTCTGGGGGCCCAACTTTTTTGGCACGGGCTTTGCCATTTTACACGGCCCATGGTGCTTCTTCAACACTTCCATGGCTTGGCTCTTCTTTAACTCTTCTACTTTCTATCACGTTTTGACTCGTGGCCTTCAATCTTCTACCAATTTTGCAATTGTTTTCCAATATTCCCAATGTAAAGTGCTTACGAGCAATCTACTAATAAGCTCACAAAAGAGGATCTAGACACTCGTAAGGACAAAAATCCATTAGACTCAAAATAAGCTACAAAATGAAGGATTTAAATAAGAAATATAAAAATGGTCATCTAAACCCCTTATGATGTAAACTTACCCAAACCTAGCATTCTACCCACAAAATAATAATAAAAGTGATATTAAATGCCTTAGAAAATACATGCATTTGACGTCTCATCAAATCCCCCACACTTAAATCTCCACTCGTCCCCGGGTAAACAAGAACAAGCAAATATAAAAGTGTGAACTAGCATGCAAAAGTTTTCCCAAAACACCGAACATTTTATTCCTAGACTACCCTAGTACCCAGGACGTAAGAATTTCTTACACTCTCACATCTCAAAACCTACGATAATCTCATACACTCTCACATTTGAGTTATCCAAATACAACTCCGTGACTCATGATCGGGCATCACCCCAATCGTGTGTCGGGAAACAAGGGGGTTTGTGTAACTAGCAACTACGAGCATGCGAATAGAGTGAAGTAAACTAGCGATTAACTAATCTTGGGTGTATTTGTGTAACATAAATGACATATGGATTTGATCCTAGTTTCAATTCACATAAGCTTAAAAACCTAACTTTTCACGTTATGTCACATAGAGTGGAGTTGGCCGAGAGTTCCCACTAGCAGTCACATAGAGGTTCTTCTCCCTTTAAACCATCTCATCTCCTTCGTAATTAGGGATGTGTTTTGATCTTTGATTACCGTAATTCACCCTCCTAGTCACTCCCGGTGCTAACGAGTTCCTTCTTAAAGATCTTAAGCCTTGTGTAGGTCACAACTGCTTATTACATCACCGAGCTCTCCACTATGGACATCGACCCTAGGCTTAGAAAAGAAAAGGAATCGGTGTCTTGTGATGACTCTAGGGTTATTAAGATCCTACTCACTACAAACTTTGAACACTCAATTATTAGGGTAAGGCAGGGTTTCTCCCATTAGGAATTTCTATACAAACCCCAGTCCATTGCTCCTAACCTTTAATTCCTCACACGACCAGCCAATTAGATTATAGTTCAACTAATTGCCTCTATGTTCACAAGATAGATTTAATGCACACATCTCCCCAGTATTCTTAAGACTAGCACGATATTATACAATGAATGAAATCATGTGTGTGTCATAAAACATATCACAACATAAATCATACAATAATATAAGCGATAAATCATACAAAAATATTCATAAAAAGAGAAAATTTGAGGAATCTAAGCATCTCACAAATACAAGTCAAATCGTGAACACAAAAACTACCTCAAGAAATACTACTGCTCTACTAGCATAAAATCATTGTAAAATATAGGAATAAATGTCATGGAGCTAAGAACTAAGTGAAGAGAGAAGAAAAACCTAGAGAGAGAATTTCTAGCCTCTTCCTACCAAACTATATAATTACTTCTACTCTTTTTGGGAAGAATAAAACTAAATCACTACTTTCTTAAATCCATGGTATTCATTGGATTAAATGTCATGGATCTAAGAACTAAATGAATGAAGAAGAGAGAGAGAGAGAATTTTCCTTGCCTCCCTTCCTACCTACCACTCTCTAAAATCTACAATATAGCTTCTTCTAAACCCTAGAAGACTAAAGGATCCTTTTATAGGTCATGATAAATAGGTCTCAAAAAATTCCAAGTTGGAACCCTTGTGCCACACAGGCACGAGTCGTTCCAGATTGCATGACACGACCAACATGGCCTATGTAATCGTTCACTTGGCATCGTCCAGGTGCCTGAAAAATACATTATAAGTGCAATGGCCATGCCGAATTACACAACCCTTAGTTTGGGTCTTCGTTTTCTACTTTCTGAGCACACAGGGCATGCCAAAATGCACGTCCCATTGCCTGGACTGACTTCTTCTTTGATCTTCATACATGGGTTTTGTAGGTTTACACGACTCTTCTTGGGTCTCAACTTGTTTGGCATGGGGCATTAACACTGACCATGCCATTTTACCCAGCCCTTGCCGCTTCTTCGGCACTTCCAAGACTTGGCTCTTCTTTAACTCTTCTACCTTCTACCACCTTTTGACTCATGCCCTTTAGTATTCTACTAATTTTGAAATTGGCCTTCAGTCTTCCTACTCCAAAGTGCTTACAAGAAATCTACAGATAACCTCACAAAAGAAAATCAAGAAGCTAGTAAGGACAAAAATCCATTAGACTCAAAATAGGCTAAAAATGAAGGATTTAGATAAGGGGAAAATGGTAATCTAAACACCTTATGATGTAAATCTACCTAAAGCTACCAATCTACTCAAAAAATGATAACAAAAGAGCTGTTAAATGCCTTTGAAAATACATGCATTTGACGTCTTATCAGCCAATAACTTAAGTAGGTTGATGCCCCTCGAAGACCTATATTCCAAAGGGGGAAGGCAGAAGTTGGAACCCATTCGGGAAGAGTTTACCGATGAACAATTTTTTGGGGTTACAACTAGCCAACCTTGGTATGCAAGTTTTATGATCCCTTGTCACGGGTAAGTTTCCCCCTTTCTTATGACAAGGCATAAAAGGATAGGTTGATGAATGAGGAGAGGGCATATGTTTGAGGTGATCCTTACTTATGGAAGCATTACCCTGACCAAGTGGTCAGGAGATGCATTCCCGAAAGTGAAGTGGAATCCGTCCTTAAATTTTGTCATTCTTCCGATCGTGGTCTCCATTTTGGGTACAAGTGGACCATTAGGAAAGTTACGGATAGTGGCCTTTATTGGCATAATATGTGGAGGCATACTCGCTCATTTATCCAATCTTGCAACAAGTGCTAAGGGATGGGTAATATTTTGTTCAAAAATGAAATGCCTCAAACCCTTTTTATGCCTAGTAAGATCTTTGATGTGTGAGAATGGACTTCATGGGACCCTTTCCAAACTCGCACGGGAATATGTATATCCTAGTTGTAACAGATTATGTGTCTAAATGGGTGGAGGCTAAGGCAACGAGAAACAATGATTCAAAGACGGTGGCGGAGTTCCTAAAATCCAACATCTTCCCTCGGTTTGGAATTCCCCAAACGGTGATTAGTGATAGGGGAAATATTACTTTAGGTTTGGGATGTGAGAGTGTGAGAGATTATTATGTCATGGGGGCTAAGGTAGTCTAGGAATAAAATGTTGTGTGTTTTGGGAAAACTTTGGGTACTAGTTTAGCTTAGATCTTTCCTTGTTCTTGTTTACTCAAGGACAAGTAAAGGTTTAAGTGTGGGGAATTTGATGAGATGTTAAATGAATTTATTTTTTTGAAGCATTTAACATCTCTTTTGTTATCTTTTTATGGGCAAATTTCTAGGTTTAGGTAGGTCTACATCATAAGGGGTTAAGATGACCATTTTTCATTTTCTTATCTAAATCCTTCGTTGTGTAACCTATTTTAAAAATAATGGATTTTTGTCCTTATGAGCGTCTAATTGTAGATTGCTCATAAGCACTTTGGAGTAGGATTAATTAAGACAAATTGAAAATTTTGTAGAAGATTGAAGGCCACGAGTCAAAATATAGTACAAGGTATAAAGGTTGAAGAAAGAGCCAAGTTTGGAAGTGTTGAAGAAATGGCACAGGCCGTGTAAAATGGCACGTCTGTGCCACGAGAAATGGGGCCCAAGATAGGCCGTGCAAACTTACATGGGGTCGTGCATGATGATCAGGAGGAATTCAAGTCTAGACGATGGGTCGTGCAAACCTACATGGCCCGTCTGCTCAATTAATGTTTCGCAAGCGCCCAGAGGATGTCATGTGCAATATTGCACGAAACGTACTGGCTAGGTCGTGCAAACTGGCACGGCCCATGCCAACGTAGCACTAGGTTTTCAAAACTTGGGCTTTTTGAAGTCCATTTACCCTACACTATATATAGTACTTTTAGTCTCCTAAGGTTAAAGCATAGCTTCAATTAATTAGATATTTTTAGGAAGAGGAGACTAGAAACTCTCTCTCTAGGGTTTTCTATCTTCTCTCTTCATTTAGTGTAAGATCCATGTCATTTATTCCTATGATTGCCATGTATTTAATGCAAGTAGAGTAGTTTTATTTCTTGAGTTGGTATTTGTATTTATGAATTGATTTGGATTTGTGAGATTCTTATATTCCCCTAATTTTCTATGTTTAGATTATTGTGTATGATTTGTAGATTATATTCTTGTATGATTTATTCCATGACATGTTTTATGATGTACCCATGATTTTATGCATAGCATAATATCGTGCGAGGCTTGAATGCTAATTTAGAAGAGTTAGATTATTGCCATTGTAGTCTTGTGAGTACCGGGGATATGTGTGCATTAAATCAATCTTATGAGTGCCTAGACAATTGGTTAGACTTTAATCTGATTGGCTAGTCATGTGAGGAACTGTATGTTAAGAGTAGTGGATGGGGTTGTTGTATAAAATTCCTAATAGGGGAAACCCTAGCTTGCCCCGCTAATTAAGTGTTCATAGTTTATAATGACTAAGGTTGTGTTGACCCTAGAGTTATCACAAGGCATCAATTCATTTTCTTATCTAGGCCTAAGGTTGGTGTCCATACTGGAGAGCCTAGTGATGTAATAGGCTTACTCCTGCATCTAACGGTGTGGTCTACACAAGGCTTGGTTCCTTTAAGAAGATGCATGTTAGCACCGGGAGTGAGATTACGAGGTGAAATGAGGAGTTAGAGGATTGGAGTGCATCTATATTTACGAAGGAGATGAGATGGTTTAATGGGAGATGGACGATTGTGTGACCATTAGTGGGAATTCCCCTACCATCTCCACACTAGTATGTAACAAAACATGAAGTTAGATTTATAAATCCTTATGTGATTAGAATCTAGGATGAAATCTATATGTCGGTCATGTTACGCAAATACCCCAAGATTAGTTAATCAATAGTTTACTTCGCTTTACTTGCATGCTTGTAGTTATTAGTTGTACAAACACCCCTCCCTCCCTTGTTTGGTATTACTAGTTATTTCTGACTCTCAATTGGGGTGATGCCCAACTGTGGGTTATTTTTTGTTAACTCTTACATACTGGTATCTTTGTGGATGACACCTGGACTTACCACTAGCTATGTTATCATAGTTAGGAGTAAGTACACGAGAAACATATAAATATCATCTTTGATATTTTAGCACCTGTGGGATAAATTAGAACGACCCTGCGGGTGCGGGTCAGGAGTGTATTGTTTGTGTATTTTATTCAAAGTGAGCACATTGCATACTCGAATTGGGTAAAAGTGTAATGTCTAATCACAGAGCGTAATGGGGGTTCACGGTTGAAGTAAAATATTTGTGGGAATAATTTTTTCCGTAAATTAAGGTAAATTGAAATTCTTGTAGGTAAGTAATCATCGGGGAGCATGGTTAACAATTTACAGGGCACGGCTACTTTTATCAACAGACTTACGTACCTATTTGTGTTAAAAGGAAGTCCTTTTGTGGCATGATTTCTTAACAAAGATTATAAAAAGTGGATGTCATGATTTGGTGAGGCATACTTGAAGTTATATCACTTTTTCTAGTGTCATTAAGCAGTCCTAGACTACTCGATACGAAGTTACTATGCTTTATCATTTTCAATAATTTTAGTATGGTAATTGTACGGTTTGAATCTTCTTCTTCTTTAACCCGATCTGTTACAAGTAATGCTGAGGTCGCGTGATAATGACGCCAGCTCCAGTAAGGAGTGTGTGGCTAGGGATGAGGTTAAAGGAATGTGAAGGAAAATGAGAGTGTTGTGAATGGAGAAGTTATATCAAAGTTGAATAAATATCACCCGTCTTTGAGTAATTTTGTGATTAGGGTACTTGTTTCAGTGGAAAGGGTCTAGAACCACCCCCCCCCCCCCCGGTTTTTTTAGTTTTTATTAACATCAATATTTTTACGGTTTATCATTGCTTATTCCTGATTTTGTTAGGCTTTTTTGAAGTAAATATGATGTAGTCCTCGCTCAACTTCATCTGAGGTGTTTAGCACTATTGACTAGTTACTAAAGAGACCTTTACTGGTGTCATTATAAACCCTCAAGTCAAACTTTTTTTTTTGCTCCTATACTCACTCCTCCAATTATGTGTCAGGAATAGCAAGCATAAAATGGGGGGAAGGGGTGTGTTGAGATTGGAATAAAAACTATGATCATATAAGTACACAACTAGATTAATATCTGATTAACTAGTCTTGAGGGTATTTGCATCACATGATTAACATAAACAATTTGATCCTAGACTTCTATCAATATTAGAGAACTATAACTTCATTTAGTGATATATCACATGATGTGGAGATGTTAATTCCTCGGGAACTCCCTCGATCTGTCACACCATGTCGGTTATGCCCCCTCCTTGACATCTCACCTCCTCCGCACATAGTTAGAGGTGCGCTGCACACTGACCACCTCTAATCCTCACTATCGTGGCTAATAAACCCCTTTTTAAAGGAACAATGCCTTGTATAGATCGCAACTATTACACACACCTAGCTAATCGAAACCACCTTTGTGCACACCCATCCTCAGCCCCTTGTGTTTCGGACATCAATGTTTCATGATAACCCTAGTGTTGGCACAACCCCTAGTTGCCACAAACTAAGAACCTAGATCTCGGGTATTAATCGTGATACGCATGTTTAGAATTTTAACAACACCCGGCCTATTTTAGGAATTATTGGATACTTCTAAAGATGGGACACAACTAATCTGATTACCATTATCACCCTATTACAATCTTGGTAGCTCACAAAGTTAGTGTTACCCCCCCCCCCCATTACACATAAGGCTTCAAGAAAATTTGATAATCCAACACTCCCAAGCCAAATTCAAAGCTTAGAACTAAATTATGCATGAATTAATTCATGCAGAGGGGGCATCGTGCCAGGGGGTGGCTCGTGACAAGGCCCGTGCCAGCAGAGGGGGCATCATGCTAGTGTGGGATATTGTCCTTGACACGGGTCGTTCTGCTCATGCCGGCATGTACCACCGGTCTAGGCATGGGTCATTCTCCTCATGCAGTGTGGGATGTCATCAACCGGTACTTCATTTTGCTCCTTCTGATCCGTGTCCTAAGTCGTTTAGAGAGCCCCATTGGCTTGATTTTGCTCAGTACCTTGGTGCGCCTTGCATTATTTTTCACAACCTGTGGGCGGGTGTTGCAATTTGTAACTTGAAACATCATGGGCCGTGTAAAACGGATTGAACCGCTCCCATACTTAGCCGATTTTTGGAGTGAAAAGTTAACTTAGAGTGCACCAGCCAGCCGAATTGAACACCATCTGGAAATTGACACGGCTTGTGTCGGGTGGTATGAGTTGTGCCAAGGCTCCCTAACACTGACCGTGTCACTTGGTACTGGCCGTGCTAGGTTTGCCCTTAGCCTTGTGCGGTCTGTGGTTGGTTCGCTTGGCTAACTTGTTAACTCTGCTACGGATGAACCGTTGATCCGATTTAGGAGTTCTTGTAGTTGATTTTATAGCGCTCAATTAAGTCTATAAAACTCGGGATTTAGACAAGAGAACCAGTAATGGTCGTCTAAACCCTTTGTCGTGCAAACCTAATTAAAACTAGTAATCAACCAAAGAAAAGATGTTGATAAATGTGTTTAATGCATCGGCTAACTCATGCATAATGGTGCATATCACAAAATAAGAATGAATATTGGACTCCTACAAGTCCCGTGGTTTTACTCTTCACACCGAAGAGGTTTTCCACATAAAAATTGGTGTGTGTTGATTGCCCTCTCTACACTATTGTGGGTTGATTTTATCTCCATTATTGGTTTTTTTTTTGTGATTGTGTTTGAATATTTGATTGGTTGTTTTTCCAAGTTCTTGTGTTGGTGTTTGAGATTTATCCCCCTTGGGTCCCCAACAGAGTGGTATCTGAGCTTGAGTTTACTTTGGCATAACCATGGAGTCTAAAGGTAGTTAGAGCATCCAAAATAGTAGCTTCTTAAACCTACTTTTCTTAATAAGGAGCACTCCTTATTTAAGGAGTACCATTATGGAATTTTAAGGACCACTCCTTAATAAGGAGTTGCTCCTTAGTTAAGGAGTTTGTACCTCTTTCTTTGTACAAATACCAACCAATCAATGAATGTCATTTGACATGGCTTGTTTTATATTTTTTTAATAATTATAATCAAAAATTAAAAAGAAGTGCCTAAGAAGTTCTTCTTAGATCCACTACCACTGTTGATAGTCTATTTTTATCTAGTTTTTATCAAAATTCACGACGTGGCATTAAAAATGTGATCCTTAACTCCACTAACATTGTGGATGCTCTTACTATGGTTAAGTTGACCTCAACCAATTATTATATTTGGAGGCTTACGATGGAAGATTTTTTTTTTTTTTTTTGCAAGGATTTGTATGATCCGGTTGCACCTATTATTGTTGAGGGTAGTAGTTCAACTAATTCAACTAAACCTAAGAAAATGGAAGAAAATGAATGGGCCAAATTAAAGAGGAAAACTTTGGGGACTATTATACAATGAGTTGATATTAACATATTCAACTATGTTTCTCAAGAGTCCGACCCTTATGATTTTTGAAAGATATTTGAATGCCTTTATGAAAGAAAAATAGCTCATAATAAGGCTTCTTTGATTAAGAAACTTGTTAATTTTAAGTTGAGAAGTGGAAAGTCAGTGTCTGAGCACATTAGTGGCTTTCAAGATAATATTAACAAGTTGACTACTATGGAGATTGATCTTGATGATGAGTTACAGGCTCGGTTCCTAAAGATTTATTTGCGATAGTTGGGAGACATTGGTAGTGACTATTAGCAACTCTGCTCCTGATGGTGTGCTTTCTTTGGATGTTATCAAAGAGAAAATGTTCAATAAAGGGATAAGAAGAAGTGAGATGGGAGTTGGTAATTTGCTGGCTCTTGTAGTTGAGTCTCGAGGAAATGCAATAGTAGAAGTCTAAAAGGGCATGGCGAGTCGAAGAACAGGTCCAAGTCTAGAGATGGGAAAGAGACAAGGATGTGCCACTATTTTAGAAATCCAAGTCACATTAAGAAGTAGCGATGGAAGAAAGGGCAAGGGAGGAAGCATGACTCATCTAGTGAGAGAGGTGATAAACCAATCGTCGCACCTGCTTCTCAAGGCGATGATGATATAGCTTTGGTGTGTTATTAGGGATTGTTATAATGTAGAAGGTTCCGATACGGAGTGGTTGATTGCTTCGGGATTTTTTTCCATTGTGTCCATAAAGAGGAGTACTTCATGAACTACCAAGCGGGAGATTTTGGTAGTGTCAGAATGGGAATTAAGAGCTCCACGTATATTGTTGGTTTGGATGGCATTTATGTTAATACAACTGTTGGATGAAAACTTATTTTGAAGAATGTGCCCCATCTAAACTTAACTATTTATCTGCTAGTACTCTTGATCGAGAGGGATATAAACACTTCTTTGGAGATAGCAGGTGGAAGTTATCAAAGGGCTCAAGGACTGTAGCTCGTAGCTCGTTGTGAATTGTGTTGTACTTTGTTCATTCCATACTTGATTGTATGTTGTAACGAGGTGAATTCCATTGAAGCGAAGAATTCTCTAAACTTGTGGCATCAAAGGTTTGGACACATGAGTGACAAGGGGCTGGAACTTCAAGCAGGTAAATCCCTTATTCATATGGATTCTAGCGTTTCTCTTGACCCTTGTGATCACTCTTTCGCAATAAAGAAACATACAACGTCCTTTTCTAGGAAGTTGACTAAGAAAGATGGAAAGTTGGAGTCAACACACTTTGACGTTTCTGGTCCCATAGAGGTTGAGTCACTTGGTGGCAAGAAGTACTTTGTCACCTTCATCAATGATGTTACTCAAAGAACTTGGGTTTACATGATAAAGACTAAGGGAGAGGTGTTTGAAATTTTGAAGAAATGTCATGCCATGGTATAAAGGGAGACAGAGAAGAAGCTAAAGTATCTTCGTTCTGATAATGGTGGAGAGTATACTTCCAATGAGTTTAGAAGCTATTATTCACAGTATGGAATTAGGCATGAGAAGACGATTCCAGACACCCCTCAACACAATGGTATGGCTGAGATGATGAATATGACCGTTGTTGAGAAGGTTAGATGCATGCTTGGAATGTCTAATCTTCCAAAGTCATTTTGGGATGAAGCGGTTCAGTGTGTTGTTTATTTCATTAATTGATCTCAATCGATTCCTTTGTCTTATGTTATAATTTTAGTGTTTTATTCTTGTATTGTTTTCATATTTAAGTATGCAACTGATGTTCAGTTTTGTTGCTTTGATATTCTAGAGTGTGTTGATTATGTTTTAAAATTTTGATACTGATATTTTCAATACTGCATTTTATGTTTCTCAATGTAGTTTTCAGTGATGCTATTTGTGCTATTGTGTTTTAATTTCAAAAACTGATGTTTTTATTACTGTATGTGATGTTTTATTTTTATTTCACTGGAATACTATAAAATACAGAGCTCTATGATGCCACTTATGAGATAATAAAAATGCTATGAGGAATCATGCTCTTAAAGGTGTTCCCTTGAACTGAGGACCGTAGTCAACATTTGATCTTTGTATTGATGGATTGTGAGAGTCATCCTCTTCAAAACCAGCAAGAGAATACAAGTCTGTGAAAAAGTTGGCAGCAAAGAGAAACAAGTCGGGGAAAATAGAATTTTATCATTTAGAATGTATTGTTTGACATTTATTTTTTAGTTATGATGGTTAATTTTTAGTGTTGAGGGGCTTGGTTTTTATTGATGTTTTAGATTGATTTGGGAAAAAATCTAGTCTCTACGTTAGCGATTTTTAGGGCATTTGAACCATTTTGTAATAAATGGTGCTTAATGATTCGATAGTTATGGCGATTGACATTTTCACAGGCTCATGTAAAACTTAAATTAAATGTTTCCACTTTTATACGCCAATTTTATATGTTTTTGTTGTGTCGGTGATGATTCATTGAATTCATTCGATTTTGAGTTATCATTGTTTGATATTTTTTGTCTTGCTCACTAGTAATATACATAAAGTGACACGTACCATTTTACATCTTTAAATTATCATGTAGAAAAATAATACCAGTGGATAGAAGTGGGACGTCAAAGAAGTTATTTCAAATACAACAACAGTATAATGTATATTTTCAACACTTGTTTGAGATATTTTCTTTTTGATTGATGTGTTAACTTTTCAGCTTGTCAATTTTAAAAATCAATATTAATTTTTCTTTTTTTAATATTAGATTTTTATTTAATTTATTCTTGATGTTTTAATAATGTGAATTGATCTTTTAAATTTTAACAATGATGTATTAATGTTTTTATTTAATGTTTGATTATTTAAAATTCAATGTATATTTTAAATATTTTTATTTGATGTTTGACTATTTTGATGTATGTCTTTAATGTTTTTATTTGATGTTTAGTTTTTTAATTTTTATGTTTGACTATTTTAATTTGATATCTATTTTATTATATTATTAAATTTGATGATTTAGAGTTTTTATTTGATGATATTTATTATTTATTTATTTTTCAATAGTTTCGTGATATTTATTTTTAGGAATAAATACATTTATAACCCTAACTTTATGTTAAAAGTGTCAATATAACCTTGCAAGAATAGCCAATATAACCCAAACTAATAATTGAATGTGCCAATGTAACCCTAACTTTTGGAACATTTGTGCCGATACACCCAAAGTTCCTATCCGGCGTTGACCCTCTAAATTCCGACAATAAGAAGAAAGTGGAATGACTAAAATAGCCTTATTTATAAGTTGAAATTTTTGTCCCCAAAATACCCCTCAACCTATCTTTCCTCTTCAAATGATGTCGTTGCTGCCGTGCTCCGCCTCTGCCACCCTCCCCCTCTCTTCTCTTCTTCACCACCACTGCTGCTACCTTCTTCCTCAGTTATCACCACCTTTAAATCCTAACTTTCCACCACCATCAAACTCTTGTTTTTCATCTTCCCCAACCCCTACCACCTCTAAATCCTACTCTTCACCACCATCAAACTCTATCTTATCATTTTCCCTAACCCCCCCCCCCCCACCTCCAATCCCGAACTCTCCCATCCTATCGTCACCCTTCTCCTTCTATCCGAGACCACCACCCCTGATTTGCCCCTATTCACCTAAACCCTAGCCCCCCTCACCTCCTTCCACCCTCTCCCCTCCTCTCACCACAGCAGCTCTAGCCGAGAAGGAACCGTAAAAGTTGATATTTATATGTAGCTCTCGTTCCTACTACTATACTACCAACAATGGTAGGTTGTGGCAAGTACTGGGGCCATCCACAGAGATGTTAGGAATCTAATATTCAACTAAACACAACTGTGGTTGGATCGTCAATCCAACCACGTGTTATGAATAAAAAGTGTTGTGAAAACAATCATTGGGGGAGGGGTTAGTACAAACAACTACTAGCATGCAATTGATCACGAGAATTAACAATATTAACTAACACTCGGGGAATATTTATGTAACATGGTTAGTGTCATTTCGATCATCGATTTCATAAAATACAAGAACTAAACCATATTCTAGTGTGTGTGTGTGTGTGTGACATGTGGTACGGACAATGGTCAAAACTTCCCCATATTTGTCACATAGAGGTGTGCTTATAAACTCCTCCACCAGTCTCGCCTTCGTAACTAGGAGAATGAAACAAAGTTTATGGCTCATTGTGCAGGTCTGATTCTCCCCCATGCAATTAAGACCCTGGTGGAATACCACGAACGAACTACCCCTAGGCCTACAAAGCCAAAGGAAGTAGGCGTCTTATCGATGGCTCTAGGATCAACAAAATAATACTAGTTTTCTACCTAATCTATCTCTACCTGAAACCCTTCGGGCCTTTTTGGTCAGCTAACTAGAGCATGGTCGATCATCATTAACAACGGTAACCTTTGTGCACACGTCCAGTTCCAGACTATCATCACCCCAAGCGCATCTAGGTTTCCTTAACCGGAGAGTATAAATAGTACACCAACATGAAAGTGGACTTATTTGTGTGCTAACAAAGATTCACAAGAATATTAAGAACAAGCCAACATAAAATCACAAAACACATAGAAATAGGTAGATCTAGAAATCTCACAAAATAAACATTAACACATGAATACAAATATTATCCCAAAGTTAGGTCCCTACTCCCTAAGAATTGAACTCAAGTATTTCATTGGATTCAACACTTTTGGGCAAAAGAAAGATGAAAAGAAAATAACCTGGAAAGAAGGAAGAATATTTTCTCTCTCTAGCCTACTCTTGAGATCTTAAAATGAGCATAAACTTAAACCCTGGTAGACATAGATCCATATATATATATATATAGAAGTAGGGGATTGGGCCAAAAAATAGGCCCAAAATGGCCAAAAACCCTAGCAGCTGCAACTGGCGCGAGTGGTAGCTCGTGACACAGCACATGCCAGTCGATGAGACATCATGCGGCGCAGCATGCCGGCCTTGGTACGGATCATTCCATTCATCTTGGCATAGGTCGTTCCCCTCATGCCAGTGCGGTCTGTGTTGACCGGCACTCCATTTTTGCTCAGTACCTCATTACACCCCGCGTTATTCTTTATACCCCGTGGGCTAGTCTTGGAATATATAACTTGAAACAATGCAGGTTGTGTAAAACAAAATGTCCCGCTCCCATACTTAGCCAATTTTTGGAGTGAAAAGATGACTTGAAGTTCACGGCCAGCCGGAACGAACACCGTTCGTGCTAGAAATTGACATGGCTCATGTTGAGTGGTACAAGCCATGCCAAGGCTCCGTAACACGAGCTTCATCACTTGGTATGGGCCATGCTACATTTGGTCGGGCATGGCCAGTTTGTTTGGCTAACTTGTTTGCTCCGCTATGGGTGAACTGTTGATCCAATTTGGGAGTTCTTATAGTCGATTTTATAGCACTCAAGAAGACGAATCTAATGGTAATAACCTCAAGGGCTGATTTTTCTCTAATATTTCCCAGAACTTTGTGCAACCTCGAACAATGATTCCTCCATTTCTCCCTTGGGCTTCTTGAACTTTGAATCCACCTTTCTTAGTCTCAATTCCATCTACTACCATGGTTTAGAGTCTGTGGCCGTCAATATACTACCATCCTTGAGAATGGCCTTCAATATCATCTACCATCCTTGGGAATGGCCTTCAAATATCTACTACCACCCTCGCAAATGGCCTTCTACAAGAGAAAAAGAAATAGCACTCACGAGCAACCTACTAATGAGATCAAAGAGGAATATCTAGGTACCCTTGAATATAAAGTGTCCATTACCTTCAATTAGGTCTACAAAACTCGGGATTTAGACAAGAAACCCAATAATGGTGGTTCAAACCCTTTGTCGTGCAATGCTAATTAACACTAGCAATCAACCGAACATAAGATGATAATAAATATTTTAAATGAATCAACTAACGTATGCATAATGGTGCACATCACATAACAAGAATGAATATTGGACTTCTACAAGTCCCATGGTATTACTCTTCGAGGTTTACCACATAAAATTTATTGTGCGATGATTGCCATCTCTACTTTCTTGTTGGCTAATTTTATTTCATCGCTAGTTTTTTTTGTGATTGTGTTTGAATATATGGTCTCAGAGCTTGAGTTTGTTTTGGCATAACCACGGAGTCCAGAGGTAGTTGCTTTGGATAGGTTGATATCGACCAATTATTCTATTTGGAGGCCTACGATGGAAGATTATTTGTTTTGCAATGATTTGTATGATCCAATTGAAGCTATTATTATTGAGGGTAGTGGTTCATCTGAACAACTAAACCTGAGAAAATGGAAGAAAATGAATGTGCTAAGTTAAAGAGGAAAACTTTAGGGACTATTAGACAATGAGTTGATATTATCATATTCAAATATGTTTCTCAAGAGTCTGACCCTTATGATTTGTGGAAGATATTTTAATTCCTTTATGAAAGAAAATCGGCTCATAACAAGGCTTCATTGATTAAGAAACTTGTTGATTTGAAGTTGAGAAGTGGAAAGTCAGTGTCTGAGGACATTAGTGACTTTCAAGATAATATTAAAAAGTTGACTACTATGAAAATTGATCTTGATTATGAGTTGCAGGCTCGGTTCCTATAGAGTTCTTTTCTTGATAGTTGGGAGACTTTGGTGGTGACTATTAGCAACTCTGCTCCTGATGGTGTGCTTTCTTTGGATGTTATCAAAGAGAGTATGTTCAATGAAGATATAAGAAGAAGTTAGATGGGAGTTGGTAATTTGAAGGTTCTTGTAGTTGAGACTCGAGGAAGAAGCAGCAATAGATTTCTAAAAGGGCATGGCAAGTGAAAGAACAGGTCCAAGTCCAGAGATGCGAAAGAGATAAGGATGTGCCACTATTGCAAAAATCTTTGTCACATTAAGAAGTATCGATGGAAGAAAAGGCAGGGAAGGAAGCAGGACTCATTTAATGAGGGAGGTGATAAAGCAATTGCAGCAACTGCTTCTCAAGGTAATGATGATATAGCTTTGGTTTATGCTATTGGGGATTTTCATCATGTAGAAGGTTCCAATACAAAGTGGTTGATTGATTTGGGAGCTTGTTTCCATTGTGTCCATAAAGAGAAGTACTTCATGAACTATCAAGCTGGAGATTTTGGTAGTGTCGGAATGGGAATTAAGAGCTCCGCATATATTGTTGTTCTCAGTGACATTTATGTGAAGACAATTATTGGATGCTGACTTATTTTTAAGAATGTGTGCCATCTGACCATAACTCTTTATATTCTAGTACTCTTAATTGAGAGGGATATAGAAACTTCTCTGGAGATGGCAAGTGGAAGTTGTCAAAGGGCTCAATGACAATAGCTCATGGTGAATTGTGTTGCACTTTGTACATGCCATACTTGATTGTATTTTATTATGGGTTGAATGTCATTGAAGCAAAGAATTCTCTAAACTTGTGGCATCAAAGATTGGGACACATGAGTGACAAGGGGCTGAAACTTCTAGTGGGTAAATCTCTTATTCATATTAATTTTAGTGTTTCTCTTGACCCCTGTGATCACTTTTGAGATGGAAAGCAACATACAGCGTCATTTTCTGGGAAATCGACTAAGAAGGATGGAAAGTTGGAGTTGGCACACTCTGGTGTTTTTGGTCCCGTGGAGGTTAAGTCACTTGGAGGCGAGATTACTTTGTCACCTTTATCAATGATGCTACTTGAACGAATTGGGTTTACATGATAAAGACCACGGGAGAGGTGAAATTTTGAAGAAATTTTATACCAAGGTAGAAAGGGAGACATAGAAGAAGTTGAAGTATCTTCGCTCTGATAATGGTGGAGGTATACTTCCAATGAGTTTAGAAGCTATTGTTTGCAGCATGGAATTAGGCATGAGAAGATGATGCCAGGAACCCCTCAACACAATGGTATGGCCGAGAGGATGAATATAACCATTTTTGAGAAGGTTAGATGCATGCTTTGAATGTCTAATCTACCTAAGTCATTTTGGGATGAAGTGGTTCAGGGTGTTATTTATTTCACTAATTGATTTCCATAGATTCCTTTGGCTTATGACAATCCTAAGAGAGCTAGGAAGGGATGTGATCCTTCATATTCGTATCTTAGAGTCTTTGGATGCAAGGTATTTGCTCATGTTCCCAGAGATCAAAGATCGAAGTTTTATTCGAAAACCAATCCTTGTGTGTTTTTTAGAAATGGTGGTGAAGAGTATGGTTATAGGCTCTATGATCCTGAAAAGAAGAAGGTGGTGAGAAGAGAAATTTGGTGCTCTTTGAGCATGATAGGTGCTGATCTTTTGAGTACAAGGTACAATTCCAAATCATATTCACCTTTGGATTCCACTAATGTTTCTTCTACTTATACTTCCATTTATCAACCATCAAATGAGAATATTGAGCTAACACTCGATGAAGTTGAGGATGTGTAACCTGATGTTGATACCCCTGAAAATTGTGAGGTTTCTCGGGATAAGGATGGAGGGGATCATGGGTAGAGGGAGCAACCTACCCCTCAAGTGGAAGAAGTTGAGCCTCAAAGTTCAAAATCAAGGGAGGATGCCTTTAAATAAGTATTCAAGTTCGGAGTACATTCTTGTTAAAGGTTTCAAGAGGTATTGTCTCAAAAAGACAAGAACTTGTGGCTTGAGGCAATGAAAGAGGAGATTGATTCCTTGAAGAAGAATGATACAATGATCTTGTGGAACCCCCCAGAGGAAAAAGAGGCTTGAGAAAACGACGGGTTCGAAATCACAAGAAGGATGGTGATAAGATTGTGAAGCATAAAGCCAAATTGGTGGTTAATGGATGCAACCAAAAGAAAGGCGTCTACTATGATGTAACCCTCAGTAGACTGGTGTTGGGTTTGTTTCCCACATTTTATCATAAGGAATGATTTTTACATTTCTAACCCTAACTTTATAACAAAATGTTCAATTATAACCTTTTGTCACTATTACAATGTTAACTAATCAATTTGGGTGTTGACCGAACATGAAATGACAAAAATACCATTTCCCTCATAACATGAAAAAGGGTAAAAATGAGAATTCAGCATTTAGGGCAAGGGTATTTTCATCATTTTAGTTCTGGTCAACACCCAAATTGATGAGTCAATGTTGGAATAGTGACAAAAGGTTATAACTGCACATTTTATCATGAAGTTAGGGTTATTTTTGTCCTTTCTCATTTTACAGGGTTATATTGGCACTTTCAGGTAAAGTTAGGGTCATTTTAGCATTTGACTCTAAGAAGGAATAGGGTGGACTCCTGCAAGTCCCTAGTTTTACTCTTCACGCCGAGGATGTTTTCCACGTAAAAATCGTTGTGTGTTGATTGCCCTATGTACTTTCTTTTTGGTTAATTTTATCTCCATCATTAGTTTGTATTGTGTTTGTGTTTTAATATTTGGTTTGTTGTTTTACCGTGGTCTCGACTCTCGTGCAGGTGTTTGAGATTCATCCCCCTTTGGTCTCCAATAATGACATCACTAATGCAAAATTTTACACAAACAGATTTTTGATATCAAAAAGTGTTGCAGCATAAGTTTGCATCAAAGATTCAGCCCAAAGTAGTTAGGAAGTTTATTATTGGATGTATTGAGTAAGATAAAGTCTTGTGCGAGACAGTGTTACAATGAAACCAGGGATTAAATTATAAATAAATCAGCATAGGGTTTCAACTTCAAGTTTTAAAGTTCAGGGGCTGGATGTGAAATTTTGATATTTTACATTTAAGTTCAGGTGTTAATATCAATCTTTCATCTTCTTCTCTCACATTTCCCTTTTGTCATCTGCAACCGCTCTGCAAATTCTCTTCTCTTTTCTCTTCGAGCTCCAAATTTAAACCACACACAACCTCTCATTTCCTTCGATTTGACTACACTTTTTCTTCCATATTTCCCGTGCACAGTGATTTGCAAGGAACGCATGGAAGTTGCTCTTCATTTTCCAGCAATGTTTGCCATTTTAGCTTTGGTTTCTAGCAATCAAACACAATTCGATCTTCGTTTTGTGTTTAATTTTGAATGGAATGTCTTTGCTCTATTTGTTTATGCTATTTCATTTTTTCCGATTTCTAATTATTATTTTTGGTTCATGTATTTTCTAGAGTTTGTGTAGGTTATACTAAGTATTATTGTGCTTATTTTGTAGTTTTTGTTCATTATGTAGTTCAATCATTTTTAATTGTGTGTTTTGGGGTTCATGTGGTTCAATGTATTAATATTTGGGGATTTCACTACTTTTTTTTTTGTTTGGTGAATTTTCTTATGGACTTTTGCTAATTTTTGTGTTGTTGTTGCTGTTTCTAAGATGTATAAGAAGACTTGCCTCACTGCTACTGCAATCAAGAAGGAAGGAGGATCTGTAAGTTTTATTATTTTTTAGTAGTAATGTTTTAGATACTATTGTTGATGTTTCTGGCTTTCTGTTTAATGCTTCATGTTTACATTTTTAAAAAAAATTATTTGTGTTGGTGTGATGTTTTAATTTCAATATTTGATCCTTGTGGTGTTTTCATGCTTAAGTGTGCAATTGATGGTCAGTTTTGATTGTGTGTGATATCTTAGGGTTTTGTTACGATTTGTGCTAATTTTTGTGTTGTTGTTATTTCTTAGATGTCTAAGAACACTTGCCCACTGTTGCTGCAATCGAGAAGGAATGAGGATCTGTAAGTTTTATTATTTTTCATCTATAATGTTTTATATACTGTTGTTGATGTTTCTTGTTTCTTGTTTTTTGTTTGATGTTTGATGTTTAGGTTTTATGTATTGTTATCTGTGTTGGTGTGATATTTTAATTTCGATGCTTGTGGTGTTTTCATGCTTAAGTGTGCAACTGATGTTCAGTTTTCTTGTTTTTATTGTGTGTGATATCTTAGGGTTTTGTTACGATTTGTGCTAATTTTTGTGTTGTTGTTGTTGTTGTTTCTTAGATGTCTAAGAAGGCTTAACCACTTATTCTGCAATCAAGAAGGAAAAAGGATCTGTAAGTTTTCTTCTTTTTCAGCTATGATGTTTTGGATATTGTTGTAGGTGCATCTGGTTCCGTCTTTGATCTTTCATGTTAAAGATTTAAGTATTGTTATCTGTGTTGGTGTAATGTTTTGATTTTAGTTTTTTATACTTGTGGTGTTTTTCATATTTAAGTATGCAGTTGATGTTTAGTTTTGTTGTTTTGGTATTTTAGTGTGTGTTGATGATGTTTTAAAATTTTGATATAGATATTTTAAATACTGTATTTGATGTTTCTCAATGTAGTTGTTAGTGATGTTATGTGTGCTATTGTGATGTTTTGATTTCAGATATTGATGTTTTTATTACTGTATGTGATGTTTTATATTTACTTCACAGGATTACTATAAAAGCCAGAGCTCTACGATGCCATTTATGAGATAATAAAAAAATGTTATGAGGAATCATGCTCTTGAAAGTGTTCCCTTGAACATGGGACTATAGTCGACCTTTGATCTTTGAGTTGATTGAGTATAAGAGTCGTCCTCTTCAAAACTAGCAGAAGAAGACAAGTGTGTGAAAAAGTCGACAGCAAAGGGAAACAAGTCAGGGGGCATTAGAATTTGATTGTTTAACATGTATTGTTTGACATTGATTTTTTAGTTATGATGGTTAATTGTTAGTGTTGAGGTGTTTGATTGTTATTGATGTTTTAGCTTGATTTGATTTTTTCTAGTTTCTACGTTAGCGATTTCTAGGGCATTTGAACCCATTTGTAATAAATGGTGTTTAATGGTTCGAGAGTTATGGCAATTGACATTTTCACAGGCTGATGTAAAACTTAAATTATATGTTTTCAATTTTATACGCCAATTTTATATATTTTGGTTGTGTCGGTGATGATTCAATGAATTCATTCGATTTTGAGTTATCATTTTTTGATGTTTTATGCTTGCTCACTAGTAATATACATAAAGTGACACGTATCATCTTACATCTGTAAATTATCATGTAAAAAATAATACCAGTGGATAGAAGTGGAATGTCAAAGAAGTTATTTCAAATACAATAACAGTATAGTGTATATTTTCAACCCTTGTTTGAGATATTTTCTTTTTGATTGATGTGTTAACTTTTCAGTATGTCAATTTAAAAAAAATTGATATTAATGTTTCTTATTTTTCAATATTAGATTTTTATTTAATTTATTATTGATGTTTTAATAATGTGAATTGATGTTTTAAATTTTAATAATGGTGTGTTAATGTTTTTATTTAATGTTTGATTATTTAAAATTGATGTATATTTTTCATATTTTTATTTGATGTTTGACTATTTTGATGTGTGTCTTTAATATTTTCATTTGATGTTTAGTTATTTTTATTTTGATGTTTGACTATTTTAGTTTGATATCTATTTTAGTATATTATTAAATTTGATGATTTAGAGTTTTCATTTGATGATATTTATTTTTAGTTTGATGATATATATTTTTAATTTGATGTGTTAGGGCCAAATATCAATCCAACAAATCTATTTTTTCAGCCCAAACTGAACTAATTTTGACCCGTTCAACCTAGATTCATTCCAATGACTACAGTCTTACCAAAATCTGAACCCTTAAAAATGCCTACCTTTCTGCTGGACCACCTTAGCCGGCGCCTCAGCCACCGAAGTCGGAGCCAAAGAATGACCGATTCCAATTCCAGCTAGATAGTTTCAATGTTTGTATATACTCCTAATGAACATTCAATTTATCAGAATGCACATTCAATTTGTCAAAATGTACTTCTTGGAATATCAACAAAGCAGGTACATCCAAATGACTGTAGTCTAGATACATGATGCAGTTCAAATTTAAAATTTTTTATTTATCACCGAGGATTATGAAGTGAGTAGCAAATAACAACTATTTACTAACAAGTTTTGCTTGAATTTCCGTTGCATAATATATGAATGCAAGAGAACTTATGTTGTACATAATGTGAGGATTTATCATAGTTATAACACAACAATGGCAAAGCAAAGCAATGTAATGAGAGGAGCACTAAGCTTCCATAAGTAGGGAAACAGAGTAATTGTTGACAGCAAGCCATTCATTGATATCCTCCTCCTGGAAGCCTTGCAGCTTCTCAAAAACTCTCACTACCTAAAGTAGCATCCCATGAATCGGCTTGGCTTTCACGCTAATGTCATCAGATGATATACCAAACAACGACCATCCGACCGATTCCAATTCCGGCTAGACTCTGCACGGCCTGAAATTCAATCCCATCCCCAAAATCATCAACCTTCATAGGCAAGTAGCCCAAGTTTCCGTCAAGCAAGGCACGAGGCTGCTGAAGTTGAAGATCCGGCGGAAGTCCACCTGAACATTTTAATGAACAAAGGCTAGGGTTTTGGGGTTTTCTATTCATTTATGCAATCTTGAAAACCTCCATGAACGTATCCAATACATGTTGGATCAACGTCAGAGAAGGCAAGCCGACGGCGGAGAAGTTGAGAAGAATGAGAAGAAGGGTTTTTGTTTTTTGGTTTATTTGCAAGATGGTCCTCCATCTTTTTTGCATTTTTTTATTCTGGCACAAAAAATTGTAATATAACCCCCAAATTTGATTTTCCATATCCCTATTTTCACTCTAGTCCCTAGTTTTACGGTAAGACAGTCTCGCAGGAGACGGTCTCTAGTATTTATGATTTTAAATAAACATGATAAAAAAAATCTTCAACGAATGCAATTATATTAATGAGTTATTATATATTTTTTAAAACGTTACATAATTGACTTGTTGTGAACTTTAGATATACACAATAAGGTTATCATTCATCAATTCATCTCCCATGTGATTACGCAAATTAGTCTTAACAATATTTTTAACAGAAAAAGCTCCACGGTAAGAGATGCAACCGGTAAAATCAATACCAACTAAATTAACCGCTAAACTGATGAAGAAACTAAACGGCTATCACCTAATCTACATATAAGAAAATTTCAAATTCAAGTATTAAGTGGGAACTCAACCGATTCAAGATTTTTTTTCAAAAGCAAAATAGCACTAAAATTTTCTACCACTGATGCGGGAGACTCCTTCCACGTGATGATAGACCTCGAGGGATAAGGGAGACTCTTTTGGGTGCCTGCAAGTGAGTCCACGGGGAGAAAATTTGATGCCCAAGTTAGTACACATGATTTATAGAGTATAGTATTGTGAGAGTTGCTTCCCTATGCTCGAGCTTTGCTTCTCTACTTATAGGCCCTTTAATCATGCCATTGTGGTCTATGTTGTATGATTATCCTTTACTGGATCCTGGCTTTAGTGGAGAGTGTTGTGGTGGTGGCACTTCTGTGCTTTCTTCAGGGATTGATTGCTTATCAGCGGACTAGACTAGGTTTGCTTCCGCGTGAGGAGTGAGCTGGTCGCAACGTACTGGCCTTTATGCATAGTGTTTTTGAATTTGATCAATCCAAAAAATGCATGTTTTGTATGTTTTGGAGACAAAATGTGTATTGTTTGGGTTTGAATGAAAAATGTGGTGCTAGCACAAAACCATGTATGTCTTCGCAAGTAAAAAGTAATGGTAAAATTTTGTTTTTGTAGGTCGCCTGGTATTCTTTCTCCCTTGGGGGATGGGATATGTTGTCTCGAAAATTGAGGAGAAATTGTTACACAAGCTAATGGCATGTGAAGTAATCATTTCGAAGCACATGTAACAAGTGACAGCTCATATTCTCAACTGAATCAAGTAACTTGGTACCTCGAAAAGATGCAATTTTGACATCATCTCCAGCGAAATTCGACGCTACGAGACAGTTTTCCTCAAGCAAGGCACAAGAATTCGGTAGATACTCCATTGCGAGATCTGGAATAATCTTTGATTGTCAGAATCTTTAAGTCGTCTTGAAGGATTCACTATCGTAAATTTTACCGTCATTGGAGTCTACTAAAAACCCAGGTTAATTGAACTACTTCTCCATTCCCCATCATTTGACTTGTTCTCCACCCTTCAATCGGCGCCATCGTTGCACTTAATTCGCAGAGTTCCAGAAATCGCTAGTTCATTAGAAATCCAGCGGTTGATTGAACATTTTATCCGTTCTCCATCATCTACTTAGGGTGTGTTTGGCACAATTGTGTTTATAAGCAAAGTTGACTTCTTTTGAAAGTAGGGGGAAACCAACTTCTGCTTTTTCCAAAAAATAGTTTCTACTTTCAAAATAAACTGTTTTTAACACTTTACTAAACACTAAAAAAACATTTTTCTTATAAGCAAAGTAGGTTATAATCTCAGTCAAACATACTATTATTCTCCGCTCTTTAGTCGACACCAATGATATAGAATATTAACAGATACGAGAAATTGCAACATTGCGGTGATGTTGGTTCCCCTATTTTTATTTATTTGGAAAACAACCCTTGCAATTTTCTCGATTTTTAGATATAACTTCGAGCCAAAAGTACTAAATTTTAGCCCCCAAATTTCATAAGCTCATATTTTATAATTTTGCTATTTTTAATTGAGTCCGTCTCTTGAAAGACGATATTTTCATAAGTCATGAAAAAAATCAAAGTTTAAAATGTAATTTAGAAGAATGAAGATAAAAATTTTGGGTTGCATTTATTGAGTTGCAAACTTTTTAACTTCAACACGTTGCATAATAAAATTTTAATATTCCAACTAAGACTTTTTACCTTTTATTATTCTAATTAAATTCCATCTTTCCATAAGCCTATGGAAAGACGGACTTTCTCAAGATTTTGCCATTTTAATTTGTCCTTGATTTTACTGTAGAGTCCGTCTCTTGAAAGATGGTATTTCCATAAGTAATGGAAAAACCAAGGTTTAAAGTGTAAATTAGACGAAATGAAAATAAAATTTTTGGGTTTTATGAACTGGGTTATAAAATTTATAACTACTACACGTTGCATAATAAAACTTTAATATTGCAACATAGACCTTTTACC
>JAULKM010066323.1:0-12115 GCA_032355605.1 Rubia tinctorum | reverse complement strand
GGAGGGGGCTGGAAAAAAATTTAAAAAAAATTACCCAAAAAAGTTCCGTAAATTTTAGATTGCCGGGGGCTGGAGCCCCCTCCAGACCCCCCCCCCCCCTACCTCCGCCCCTGCATAAAATAATGGTGGTGATATGTTAATCGTTGTTGATGTTGACTTTCAGCGTCACTGAAAGTTCACCTCTGTTGATTTGGCCTTCTTCTGATACCTGAACGAGGGTTATACGACATTTGTGAATGTTTCACTGATTTATGGTATTAGAAAGAAATTTGGAATCCTGAAATTACTTTCTTGAGTTTGGTTCAGGTGGAAGAATGTAGTTGTGATGTATAAGACCGAATATAGAATGACACTCTTGATATCATAATGTGTTCAAATATCAGAACATTAAGTGAATATAACCGCCGTAACTTTAAATTTTTTAATTTTAGGATAGGCATAATATAGAAACAATTTTGGATGCACAACCAACTCAAACTTGTGGAGGCACGGATACCGGAAAACCTATACAACTAGGTGACAGTGGAAGGCATAACGCACGAGGACGAGCCTGCCCTGACGCTGACGCCGACGGGGGAGAGACATCAAATCCACACAGTAGAGGAGTTTATGAACAAATCAGAGGTCTTTCAAACGATAGTGGCATCCAAGAAGGAAATGATGAGGAGACTGAAAGAAATGGAGAACATGCAACCCCGGTGGAGAGGACACAATTTTCACCACATGAAGCTCTTCCCAGAGCAAGGGGGTGACTCTGAAGCACCTAGTAGAAGAGAGAGGTGATCGCAGACAGTTCGGAGTAGAGCAAGGAGGGAGAAAAACACGTCCTCTTCTAGAATAAAGGAACGATTCGGAGCTGGAGAAACTGTGGTGGACCGTGAGTAGACAGATGGTTTTGTACCACTTCAAAGGGGTAAAGAACAAGCCGGGCAAAAGTCACCGCTAAAAGAAAGAGAAGAAGGATTGAGCAAGGAGGCTAGGGGCTAGCCATTCACCAGGCGGATACAGCTGTTTACGGTGGATCCAAAGTTGAAAATACCGATGAACCTAGGGTAGTATAATGATGAGGCCAACCCGAAGGATCACTTGCACACTTTTTGCATCAACATGGCCACTTTTACGATACTACAAGACATATGGTACCAGGTGTTCACAACCACCTTGACAGTTGTAGCAAGGGTATGGTTAGAAACCTGGAAGATGGGACAATCGAAAGCTTCAGATAGCTGGTGGAGAAGTTTTTGACCTGTTTCATGTAGATGAAAAACTTTTAAAATACAAGATTTGAGTTGCTTGCAGTCAGGAAGAAGCCAGCAGAGACACTTTCGGCGTACTGGGAGAGGTTCAATGACGAGGCAACCCAGGTGGAGGAAAGTAGCAGCTAGTTCCTTATTGACACATTTGTAACGATTTGAGGAACGAGTTGTTGTTGAGGGACTTCACCCTAGACCCGTCGAAGACAATTGATGAACTGATGAGGAGAGTTGGAAACTTTAACAGGGCTGACCTGGCTGATAAAAGGAGGCAGGAAGCACAAGGGGGTCACAGTCAGCGGAAGGCCTACTGGGAGAGCTCGGAAGGAGAGTGGAGGAAATTCGGGGCTGCTCGAGAAGGCATCCAGCTGATGCCAAGCAGGTTCAACAAGTCGGAAAGGATTTTCACCCCACTGATCAAAACGCCCAAGGAGATTTTTGACCTGTGTGCTACATACTGAATGTACCGCATAGGATGAATAAAGAGCCTGGCAAGAGAAATAAGTCCCAGTTTTGCAAGTATCATGATGATCATGGCCATGATACGAATGACTGCATTCATCTGAAGCACAACATTGAGGACGAGGTACAGAGTGGCAAGCTAGCACATTTGGCGAAGAGTGTGAAGGATCATAATAAGGCCACCTACCAGGATAAGAACAAGTACGGAGTATTTCCCAGACACCAAGGCAATTGGGGAAAGGCAAGGAGCCCTGACAAAGAACGGGGGAAAGATAAAGAAAATAAGGTGGCCAGGGTTGATAAAGGTGATGAACGTCGCAAGAGGTAAAGAGAGGATACTCCCGGTGAAGATAGTAGAGCGCCTACGGTGATAGAATTATACGCCATCATATGCGGAAGCACGGGAGGAAGAATTGAGTCTCAGCAAAAGGCACGCTGCAGGTAGACACCATAGCCAATGCCAGAGGAAAGGAATCTGAGAGTGAACGAATCAATAACGTTTGACGATAGCAATCCAATATTGGACAGGTCGGCTGGTGGAGATACGATGGTGATAACACTCAGGGTGATGGATAAGAGAATTCATCGTGTATACGTGGGTGGCGGAAGCTCTCCAGAAGTCCTGTACTTGCACTTTTTTGAAAAACTGGATGAGAATACCCGGAGGAAATTAGAAAAGACGTGCACCCCCCTAGTGGACTTTGTAGACATAATGGTTTGGCCGAAAGGAACTATACTCCTCCCGGGGATGGTGGGAGAAGGTGAAAGAAGTAAAACCGTGGACATGGAGTTTATAGTTGTGAAGGCAAACAACGCGTACAACCTGATACTGGGCAGGGCGGTGTTAGCATTGCTTAAAGGCATAGTGCCGACCCTCCACCTGTTGTTGAAATTCCGGACTAGGGGAGGGATATCCACTGTAAGAGGAGACCAACAGAGAGATATAGAATGCTACATGATCGCACTAAGCAAGAGGAAATGAGAAGATGAAAGCGGGAGCCACATGGTACATATCAAGAAAGCAAGGCATATCAGGTTAATCACGGATGGAAGTGACCCATCAAATCTTGGTGCGGAAGTAGAAATAGTAAGATTAAATGGAAGTTGGTCAGTACAAGTAGGAACCTCTCTCCCGCCTGAAGTAAAAAAAATGAGCTGGTAAAGGTCCTAAAGGAAAATGGGTGAGCCTTCGCTTGGAAACCGGAAGATATGACAGGGGTACCAAAAGATGTAGTCTGCCACAAACTGAAAGTGGATCCCTTTTACAAGGCGGTCAAGCAAAAATGGAGGATACTGTGCAGGGAGATAAATGAAGAAGTCAACAAGGAGATGACTCAGCTAGTTGCAGCGAGGATCCTGAAAGAAATCACCTACCCAACTTGGCTGGCTAACCCGGTACTGGTCAAGAAGACAGACGACATCTGGAGGATGTGCACAGACTATACAGACATAAAAAAAAAGCCTATCCCAAGGACTGTTACCCGCTACCGGTCATTGACAAGAGGGTAGCCGCCTTTACTAACTACCCATTAAATGTTTCCTCGACGCATACAAGGGGTATCATCAGATCCCCTTGCTAGAGAGTGATGTAGAAAAAAATGATTTTATTACGAAGAAATGGGCTTTCGACTATCGGATGATGCCTTTCGGTTTGAGGAACACCAAAGCAACATATCAAATGGTGGTGGACAAAGTCTTTCAGAAAAAGATTGGAAGAAACCTGGAGGTGCATGTGGACGACATGGTGATAAAGAGCAGCCAATATGAGACTTTAGTGGAAGATGTCAGGGAGACTTTGATGCAATTCAGGGAGACCAGAATGAAGCTGAACCCAGCCAAGTGCCAGTTCAGAGTGGGGGTAGGGAAGTTCTTAGGACAGATGGTGTCGAACGAGGTTCTGCAGGAAAACCCCAAGAAAATATAGGCAATCTTGGAAATTAAATCTCTGAATACAGTGACGGAGGTGCAATGCCTGAATGGGAAGCTAGCAGCTATGAATCCTTTCATGTCACGAGCACCTGAAAGAGCGCTTTCATTATTCAAAACATTGAAGGGGTGTGTAGACAAGAAAGGAAATATCTAATGGGGAAAACTCCAAGAGAAGGCATTTGAGGAGCTAAAGGCCTACCTAAAGGACCTTACGACCATGACTAGTCCAAGGAAGGGGGAAACCCTATATTTTTATGTGGCATCAAATGACGAAGCAGTCAATGGTGCACTAGTTAATTAAAGAAGAGAACAAAGTTTAGCGACCAGTGTACTTTGTAAGTCGAGCCCAGCAAGGTCCAGAGCGGAGATACACAAATCAGGAGAAGTTGTCTTTAGCTCTGGTTCGTGAAGTAAGAAGGTTAAGGTAGTATTTCTAGGCGCACCCTATAATGGTTTTAACGAATCAGGCACTTAAAGCAATACTGACCAAACTGAAAAGCTCGGGGATATTGATGAAGTAATAGTTGAGCTGGGAGAGCATGTCATCGAATATGCCCGGAGAAAGGCAATAAAGAGGCAGGTAATGGAAGACTTCCTAGCATAGATGCCCAAGGAGAAAAAGATGAAAGCGATGAAAGAATATTCCCAGCCTGCAAGCCAAGACGAGAGAGAAGGCACAGACGTGTGGAAGTTGTATGTAGACGGAGCCTCCAGAGTGGAGAGATCAGGCGCGGGCCTAGTAATATCAAACCCAGAAGGTGTGGAATCAACCTACACCCTACCATTCAAATTCCCAATCTCCAATAACAAAGCTGAATATGAGGCGCTAATCGCAGGCATGGTGATAGCCAGGAAGTTGTGAGCAAAGAAGCTGCAAGCGTACGGAGACTCAATGCTAGTAGCCAAACAATAGAACGTGCAGTACGCAACCAAGGAACCAGAATTTATGAAGTATAGGGACAAGGTCAGAAGCTTGACGGCTGAGTTTTAAGAGTTTGAAATCACCAGGGTCCCGAGGTCACAAAACATGAGAACGGACGTGTTGAGCAAGTTGGCCTCCTCAACTCATACACACTTAACTAAAATCGTACTGGTAGAGGAGCTGGCATGCAGATCAACCAATGGAAGATAGGTAGAGGTGATACAGGGATCACTGCCTGACTTGAAAACACCTATTCGTAATTACCTGGAACACGAGGGACTGCCGGAAAATAACAAGGAGGCAAGAACGATAAAAAATAAAAGCTCTACAGTACGCTGTGAGAAGCGGGCTGTTGTACAAGAGAGGTTGCAATGAACAATGGCTCAGATGCACTTGACCTGAGCTAGCAGACACAATCCTCAGGGAGATGCATGAAGGAAGTTGTGGTAGTCATCAAGGATAAAGGACGATGGCGCTACGAGCAGTAAGAACAGGGTACTACTGGCCAATCATGAGAGCAGATTCGAAAAAAATCCAAAGAATGTCATAGATGTTAAGAGCACGGAGAGATGCAAAGGCTCCTGGCAGAACGAATGACCAGAATAAAATCATCCTGGGTATCGCAAAATGAGAGATTGACATTGCAGGGTCGTTCCCAAAGGCAGTGGGAAGAAAAGGTTTCTGGTGGTAGCGATAGACTACTTCACGAAATGGGTGAATGCAGAGGCTGTAGCAAGTATAACAGGTAAAAGAGTCACAACCTTTGCTTGGAAGAACATAGTATGCTGATTCGGCATCCTACAAGTGATAGTGAGCGACAACGGAAAGCAATTCGCCAATGAACCTTTCAGGTCGTGGTGTACGGGTTTGAACATAAGGCAGCAGTTCACCCCGTGGCTCACTCGCGGGAAAATGGGCAAACCGAGGTGACAAACAGGATAATAATTCAAGAACTAAAAATGAGGCTAGGACGAGCCAATGGAGAATAAGAAGAAGAATTAGTGAGTGTGTTGTGGGCATATAGGACTACGCCAAGGGCCGCAAAGGGGAATCACCATACATGTTGTGTTTCAGGACCGAGACGATCAATCCCCCAGAAATAGCAGTGGTCAACAGGAGAGTAGCTGAACCAATGAGTCAGGAAGAGAATGAAGAAGCTGTCAGGGGAAACTTGGATGGGTTGGATGAGCTCAGCGAGAAAGTGACACAGAAAGAAGCATCGTACCAGTCTTGGATGGAACAACATTATAATAGCAAGGTGCGGGTAATATCATTGAAAGTGGGGAACTTAGCGCTGAAAAAGAATGAAGCAAGCCGAACCCCGGGTCAGAAGAAGCTGGACGTAAAATGGGAGGGCCCATACAAGGTGACTGAGGTGCTGGGGAAATGAGCATACAAAATGGAGACGATGGACGGAAGGCCAATCCCCAAGACCTGGAATATAGCTAATCTTAGAAGGTACTAAGCTTAAGTAATCATAGATTTATTTATACATAATACCTACTGTCAGACGGTTTGATAGGATGGGCAGGCGAGACGGGGTTTCTGAAAAGATCAAACCTCTTGAAAGCCCTAAAAGGGTATGATCCTAAGGAAATCCCCACATGCACCCTCGTTCCACATTTTCATATTGCCTGTTTATTTAGGAATGACAAGTGGAAGGAAGAGAATTAACCTCTGGCCAAAACCAATGCAGGAGAAAAGTTGCAACGCTGGCCTTAACAGCCTGCGCAATTGCAGGCCAGATCTCAAAAAGGCAAAGGAAATGAACTTCCTGCCACAACCAGTGCCAGAAAAAAATGATCCTGATCCAGGCTAAAGTTGAAGCGTTGGCCCTAACAGTCAGCGAAATTGCAGGCCGGATCTTAAAAGGGCAAAGGAAATGAACCTCCGGCCACAACCAGTGCCGGAGAAAAATGAGTCTGATCCAGGCTAAAGTTGCAGCGCTATCCCCCACAGCCAGCACAACTGCAGGCCGGATCTCAAAAAGGCAAAGGAAATGAACCTCCGGCCACAACCAGTGCCGGATAAAAATGAGCCTAATATAGGCTAAAGTTGCAGCGCTGGCCCCAACAGCCAGCGTAATTGTAGGCCAAATCTCAAAAAGGCAAAGGAAATGAACCTCTGGTCACAACCAATGCTGGAGAAAAATGAGCCTGATCCAGGCTAAAGTTACAGCGTTGGCCTCAATAGCCAGTGCAATTGCAGGACGGACCTCAAAAAGGCAAAGGAAATTAAACTTCGGCCACAACCAGTTCCAGAGAAAAATGAGTCTGATCCAGGCTAAAGTTGCAGCGCTGGCCCCAACAGCCAGCGCAATTGAAGGCCGGATCTCAAAATGGCAAAGAAAATGAACCTTGGGCCACAACCAGTGCCAGAAAAAAAATGAGCCTGATCTAGACTAAAGGTTCTGCGCTAGCCCCAACAGCCAGCGCAATTGCAGGCAGAATCTCAAAAAGGCAAGGGAGACGAACTTCCGGCCATAACCAGTTCCAGAGATAAGCGAGCCTGGTCCAGGCCAAAGTTGCAGCACTGGATCCAACAGCCAGAGTAATTTTAGGCTGAATCTGAAGTAACGTAAAGAAATGAACCTTCGGCCACAACAGGTGTCAGAGGTAAAAGAGCCTGATCCAGGCTAAAGTATTTGTGCTAGCCCAATAGCCAGTGCAAATGCAGGCCAGATCTTAGAAAAGCAAAGAAAACGAACCTCCGGCCACAACCAGTGCCGGGGATAAGTGAGCCTGATCCAGGCTGAAGTTGCAGCGCTGGCCCCAACAGCCAGCACAATTTTAGGCCGGATCTCAAATAAGGTAAGGAAATGAACCTCCAGCCACAACATGTGCCAGAGGTAAAAGAGCCTGATCTAGGCTAAAGTAGCAGCGCTGGCCCCAACAGCTAGCGCAAATGCATGTCGGATCTTTAAAAGGCAGAAGTAAATTCAATACCAAAATAGCGAGTGAAGTTGGTTAATAATAACTGATAAAACGAACAGAAAAACAGTTGCAAAGATAGGGGAAAACACACCCCAGAAAGGGAAATAAGTTAAATTGTTTCATCCCACAATAGGGGAACACACAAATACAAGAAAAAAAGAAAAATTCTTTAGGGCTTCTTCACGGTGTCCTCGTTCTCAGCCCCCTCAATGGTCACGATGTTAACCCCCTCGGCTCCGTCAATCCATTTGGCACTACCAACAGCTTGAGCAACATCCCCGGCAGGCACACCTGCATTTCCAACATGTTGATGAGTTCCACTGGCAGAGTGCACATCGACTTCAGGGGAGACACCTTCGGAAGCCCAACTGCCAAGCTCGGCCAATGACATGCCCAGGTGCAGCTGAGATAAGTACTTAGTAAAGCTATATTCCCGAAAAGGAATAAAAGCATCACCGAGGCTAACCCGTAGCTGATTCTCATCTTCACTACGGGAGTAGAGGTCAATGGCATCCCATCAACGCGTCGCTTAGAATCCATGATGCCTTATTACACCACACCATGCAGAAGTAGAGGCTCAGGAAGCCACGAGTGAAGGCCCAGTCTTGGAAAGCTTGTACCTCGACAACTCTGGCTTTGAAATGGGTCAAGGACCTCTGCAGAGATCCGGTGACTCCCTTCTCCAGCTCCAAGTCCTGCTCCAACTCCTAGGCACGACAAGCTTGAGCTTGCAGGGAGGCCAGACCACGCTTCAGCTCATCCACTTCCGCCTACAAGTTGTCAATCTCCTCCTGCATAGCCCTAGCCAAATGGAGATGCTGGAAAAAATGAAGCAAGTAAGAAAGGAATAAAAAAAGAATAAACAAAAAAACACACCTCAAGGATAGTTGTGGCTGACCGATCAACAAGGGAGTTGGTACCAGCGACGTTCAAAGAGCGTCTGCGCAGCCAAGCATTGAAGTGAGGAATAGGCAAGTCCTGGGAGATGAGCTCTGTCTAAGCTGAGGCCCTGCTCAAAGGACCCGGTGCAGAACCCTGGGAAGATAAACTGTGCGCAAAGAGGGGGTGAGAAGGGAATTGCTGCGATGGGACGAGTGGCCAAGGTAAGTTCCTGCTAACCAGAGGTTGGTTTCTCAGGAACCTCTTTGGAGATCATGGCACAGGGAGGCAGACTGGGACCCACTCCACTCTCTTCAGCTCTCCTCAACCAGCGACGAGCCCTCATCAGGCTAGGATCTTCCTCGGAAACCTCGGTGTCCGGGACGTCAATTACCTCAACCTTTTAGGTTAAGACCATGGCTGCATTATCAGTTTGCGAGGCTGGACGATTGCTCCCAGCCCGGCGATGAAGCCTGGACAGGTTGCCGATAAAAGCAGACACATACATCTCTGCAAAAGAAAGAATGCAAACAGGTTAGAAATATGTAAAGACCAACAGAATTAGCATCCCAGCTAAATATCGAAAAGGACATAATAAATCTATACCATACAGATCGGCGAGACCCTAACTCATAGAAGGATAGAACGGTCTAAAAGAAATAAGAAAGGGGAAATCAGAGGCATCAGTGCTCGAGAGTCTCGAGATAGACGGCGACCCCGGCAGGCACGTCTAACACTGTCTGGATGACATCGGGTAAAAGAACGTGATCCAGGATGTCATGAAAAATGACCTTTTGGGCATTAAAGGCGGCCTCAATAATACCAAGGGCCGACCGATATTCAGGACTAGTGGTGTCACAGTATGAGTCTGCCTTAGGGGAACCAATGGTAGAAACCATGGTAGAGAAGTAAAATGAGAAAATGAAGGAAGATAGGAAAAACAGAGAGGGTACCTGGAGAAGGACTAAAAGCCAACGGGAAACCGAAGTCTGGATGAGAGTGTTTGGGAGAATAGATAGAAACACGGGGAAAAGCCGGCGAAAGAAAATGGTGAAGGATACGAATAGGCAGAAAAAGAAAGGAGAGATAAAGCAGCTAGGAACAATTAATTTTTCGTGAGGCATGACGAAAAAAGAGTAATGATAACTGTCTAGGAAGAAGGTGAAAGTTACGCAGCCAGCATGCGAAAAACTGTTGGAAGGGGACATATGGAAGACATCCAGACAGGTAGTGTAACCGTCGAATAACGCATTAATGAAAAAGGAATTGTGTGTTAATGGGTGGTTTCGAAACCCAAAAAAGACCGCCAAAATTCCTAAAGAAAATATGAAGCAGATCTCAGTACCTGCTCCCTAGGAAGCTTAAGCATGAAGGATTGGAAATATTCAGGATCAGACTCAGCCAATGCCCCTTAGTCGACTCAACCAACCGGGCCATTGGCTGGGGGGACTTGATAATGCATGGGCCAGCCTGACGGCCCAATCACGAGAAAGGAAATAAGAGAGGCCTTTCGAATGAATAATAGTCAAATAAAGAGATATGTCTATTTAAATTATGATTTTGAATTAGTAATTATAGAGAGTTGACTAAATATTAATTTTAAAAACCAGTTTAAAATTATTGTAAAAATAATATTTAATAAATTACCAGAAATTCTTGTTATAGACCGAGTAACTGTTAGATGAGGGTATTTTATAATTAGTGGGACAAATAAAAATATTTGATATTTAATTTTATTCAGTGAGATATATATATATATATATATAATTATGATAACCTTTAAAATGAGCTCAACATATAAATAATTATTTTTAAATAATTTTAATGAAATATTATAAAAATAATTATTTTTATTATATTTAATATGTAACGATTTCTTACTTAACTAATTATTTTTACTTTATTACTCAAATAATTTTCCGTAGATGACTAAATTTCAAAATTTTTAAACAAAATTATTTATTTTTAATTTATATGTAAGACACAAAAAGTACATAAAGTAATCATAATTTTTTAATAAATAATATTGCGCACGGTGGGACTTTAATTTTTTATTAAAAAATAAATTAGAATCAAAATATTTATTACAACACAAAATGCACTAAATTATTTTAAAAAGTGAATTGAATTCAATGAATACTCAACACTGCTATTCAATTAAGATAGTTGGCACAAAAGCGCCTCTAACATATTTATGAAAAATTACGATATGGCCCAAAAAACGTTATTACATTATCCTTCTCTCCAAAATAAATATTTTTTGTTATTCTTGCATAAATATATAAATAGAAAACAAATATTTTTGGGTGAAATGTTGGAAAGCGATAGTACATGTTCTAGAGTAACTTAACGTTGATTACTTAGAAGTAAAAAAAGGAAATCGAAGAGGATTGCGGATATGTTCTTGTGCCTTATTTTTTATAAATATTTCATTATGGACTTGAAAATAGCAATAGGAGTGTATAGGGTATCTTCACGTTCGAGTGGATTTCAATTTGGAATTACGAGTAAAGTTTTTGCTTTTTGCACTTAGGTCCCTCCAAGAAAGTTGGAATTGTCGAATCACGGAATTGGAGATACCAAAATGCAATTCAATAATGTACGATTGCGCATTTACAATTTGGGCATGTGTGGGTGAACATAAGGGCTATGAAAGTCAACATCGAATACTTCTAAAAAATCTTGAAAAATTACACTGTGGTCCAAAATTGTGTTACCCCATTATCCGTTGCTCCAAAATATGTTATTTTTGTTATTTTTACCTAAATATATAAATATTGAATAAATGAATTTTTTGGTGAAATGTTGAAAAGCACTAATACATGTTGTAGAGTAATTTAAAGTTGATTACGTAGAATGAAGAAATAGAAATCGAAAATGATTACGAATATGTTCTTATGCTCGATTGTTGATAAATATTTTGTTACGTATTTGTAAAATACAATGGGGGTGTACAGGATAGCATCACTTTTGAGCGGATTTCAATTTGGAGTTACGAGTAAAGTTTTTTACTTTTTGCACTTAGATCCCTCCAATAAAGTTGGAGTTGTCAAATCACGAAATTGGTGACACTAAAATGAAATTCAGTAATATACTATTACGGCTTGGAAATTTGGGCATGTATGAGTGAACAGAATGGTCTCGAAAGTCAACATTGATTACTTCTACAGTTTTGGAAAGTTACAATGTGGTCAAATATTGTATTACTCCATTATCCAATGCTACAGAATACATTATTTTTGTTATTGTAGCCTAAATATAAAAAATTAAATTAATTAATTTTTTTGATGAATTTTTGAAAAGCTCTATTACATGTTCTAGAGTAACTCATATTGTAAACCCATTTTTCAAAACTTTTTTTCCTTGTCTAACTTGTAAATGTTAGGATTTTTTCTATGTATTGAGCACTGTTATGACTACCGGTGCCATTCGTCAACATATCGATGCCTATACAATTATAATGCAGATTTGTGGGGCAGTTTTAAAATTTCAAAGTATTTTTTAAAATTTTAAATTAAATACAATCGTAGCACCGATATAGGCACCGGTATTTTGTTTCATTTACCAAATTACCGATACTGGTGCCTATGAGATTCCTAGAACCGATATTGCTCTCCCAACAATGACATACCATGCCTATATACCTGTTTTCCAGTAATGTATAACTAGAAGTTACAAGTTACAACGAAACAGAACATGATAATAGTGCAGTTGTAACAATAATATTATTGAAACAT